>JARKHS020014588.1:0-31217 GCA_030143305.2 Amblyomma americanum | reverse complement strand
TGCGTAGGACGCGAGCTAAACGGGAAGCTGAAACCGAGGAGCAACGAGAAGCTACACTTGCGAAGAAACTGAAGGATGACCAGGAAACACAGGCCAAACGGTTAGCAGCGGCGCCTAGCGTGTCTTTGGTGAGCCTGAAGCATCGGAATCTGAGTCTAACCGCCGTATGACCGAAATTAGCTTTTGGGGAAAGTAAATTGCGCAGTATTTGTCTCACATATCGGCTGACACCTGAACCTCGCCGTAAGGGAAGGGACAAATGAGGGAATAAAAGAAAGGAACATGTGCCGTAGTGGAGGGCTAAGGAATAATTTCGACCACCTGGGGTTATTTTAACGTGCACTGACATCGTACAGTACACAGGCCTCGTGAATTTCGCCTCCATCGAAATTCGACCACCGCGGCCGGGATCGAACCCGCGTCTTTCGGTCCAGCAGCCGAGCGCCATAACCACTCAGCCACCGCGGCGGCATGCGCTGGAAAGGAGGAGCAAGAAAACTGTGTGGCCAATGGCGCGCCTTTCACGTCTGCTGGAGCGAACAGCGCCTCTCAATAGATGGCGCTGGCGATCAGCAGCAAGATCGGCGAGAGATACTGCGAGTGTCCTCGTGCGACGCAACAAGTAAAATCTCTGCAAACCTACTGTCTCGTCATTTTACGGATCAAGCAAAACCGAGCTGTCGCGTGACAAACTTTGTTTAACCGCGTTCAACCACTGATAATTTTTAAAAAGGGTAAGCTGTTACTACTCGCGCCCCACCCCCCCCCCCCCCCCCGTTCTTCTTCGCCGTGTCACGTCACGGAATAACTGCGACTTGTAACTTATAGTACCGCAATAACTAATAATAAGTTATAGTCACGTAATAACTTATAGTTACGGAATAACTGTGACTATAAGTCAGTCAATAGTTACGTAACAACTTTGACGTCACTGAATCGCAGGTACGCCGGAACCGCTCGCTCACTCTGTCTATATCAACGTTTTTAGATCCCTTATGAGTTGGAAACCTTCGGCGCGCGGTGAGTCGCCTTTCCGGTTCCTGCCGCGCGGTGGCGCTCGCCACGCTGTTTGCCCGACCGGCGCGGTCCGTTCCCGTTGTCGGCGCCAGTAGCGAGCTGCGCTTTTTCATGTGTGCGCGTGGTGCGTGTTTGCAGTTGTGCGTCTGTTGCTTGGCTATGTCAACAGAGTGAGCAGTGAACATGCCGCATTGCTTCGTGCCCGGCTTCGAGAGCCGTAATTATGATTCGAATGCAGTTCTGCAATACACAGGGCAGTTTCTATTTACTTAAAAAGAAGGTCCCGTTTTGGGGGATATCTTCTGGGACGCACTAGACGAGCTGGAATTACTACACCTTGCTCGACTCGGATGTAAAGAGCATATGGCTTGTTTTACATTCCAGGTTCTACATTTCGTCATTGTGACACGCATGCATTTTTGTGCGCGAGACGTGATCGAATCGCGGGCTTGAAAACAAAGAAAATGTCGCCATTGCAAATAGAAAAGCTTGTCGCCCCTAGCTTTTCTCTCCGTGGCTTAGACTTTTTCACCATTAAATGCCTGTTTGTGTTCACTGAAGCTATAATTCTTAACATTAACGTGCAAAACCGCATGGAACACCACTCACGATGCTGTATGCGGCGGCAACTGAGCGTGGAATTTCGTAACTGCTGTCTAGAAACGGAACAAAGGTAATTGTATCTTTTCCTGACTTTTTGTGCACTCTTCCAAGTAACCGTTACGCTACCAAACACTAAAACGCCCAAACTAAACGTCGCAAGTGCTACGCGATAAATAAAGCATGACGCATTTTAAGGACCGGCTCTTCACCACCTTGCATCAGCCTGCTCTTACCGCTGAGGCCTGACCGCTCAGGCCTCAGACTGAAGTTTCAACGCGGCAACCCAGAAAAAGCCAGCAAATTTGAATGGCCGAGAAAGATTGGCTGGTTTATGGGGTTTAACGTCCCAAAGCGACTCAGGCTATGAGAGACGCCGTAGTGAAGGGCTGCGGAAATTTCGACCAGCTGGGGTTATTTAACGTGCACTGACATCGTACAGTTACACGGGCCTCTAGAATTTCGCCTTCATTGAAATTCGACCGCCGTGGCCGGGATCGAACCCGCGTCTTTCAGGGCCAGCAGCCGAGCGCCATAACCACTCAGCCACCGCGGCGGCTAATGGCCGAGAAGGCTCCCGCAACAGCGCCGTGCGCAGCACATCGGGCCGACAGCGACCGCAGCGCCGCATGGTGAGGCGAAGCGGCAGGGGGTCAGCTTCTCTTCCGCTGCTCTGGAGAGCTTGCAAACTGATAAGGGATCTAAAAACGGTGGTGTAGATAGCCTCCCCTGCCTCCCAGTCGATGCCGACGCATTGCAACAGCTCTCGATAATTCAACGGCAGCAGTCGTCATGGGTGATCGAAGTGAGACCAAAGTCAAGCCAAGCTTTAGCAGGCTTAACTTTCAAGCTTTCGCTTTTGTTACTTAGGCTTAGCCAGTTTAAACCTTCGCCTACTTTTTTTTCGCCTAGAGCGCTGTTCGAGTACCTGCTGCGCAAGCAAAAAAAAAATATTTCGTCGTTTTATGCACTAGACACGCGGCGCAACTCGCTAGCAATTCTACAATGCAGCGGGCGACTCAATGAAGGAAGCACGCGTGGAATTTCGCGGCCGCTAGCCACTGTTTTACAGGTGCGTTGCCTCGTGACTTTTCTATATGACCTGAGTTGCTGTTCTTGCTTTTTGCTCCTGGCCTGCAATGGGAGAGAAGGCACCGGCCACGATTAAAGAAGCACAAGAGTTCTTCAGGAGATGTCGCTGAAAACGAGAAAAGTAATGACCTTGGTGAAACCAAGGACTTGATGACATCAAGATGAAAATGCAAACATAAAAAAGGAGAAAATAGTGACCTTAAGCAGGAGTTTGCTGCTACAAAGCAAGACATCATATTGATATGAAGCAATATAGCAGGTCAATGAACTTGGAAATTAGAGGTATATCCTGTCACGGTAAATGAAAACCTTGAAAGCACCGTGCAACCGCTCGGATCATAACCTTCTAAGTACTCGGCATTGATGCCACCGCGTTATGGCGCGTTCACACTTCGGCGGCGAGAGCGAGCGGAATCCGCTTCCGCGGCAGAGATTCCGCCGAAATGGACGAGACTCGCGCGGCGGACGCTGAGCGGACGTGTTCCGCATAAGCTCCCGCCTCGAGACCGTTTTTCGGTGGAACGCGCTGTGCCTTGGTCTTGCTTTTTGTGGAATCGTCTGCAGGAAGTTGCCCTGTACCTGTGGACACCATATTTTGGCAAGTGTTCCCCCTTTTAGGGGTTTTCTTCACGATTTGTACTCGACCACGGTGCGGCAAAATTAGGCTTAAGCTATAGGCCAAGCCGACGCCTACGGCGCCGGGCTCCAGGGCCGTGCCTTGTGGTAGTGGGCCTTTGCGAGGCTAAAGATGATGGAGTACTCCGTTGAGGGAGAATCTATAACGCCCGAAGAATTCGAGGCGGGAGAATGGGCCTGGGTTTTGAAGGCGCGAGATCGCTTCAAGAAGACTGTACGGGGACCACACCGAGAGTAGGCCTACCGAGAAACAGGCGGGCAGCGACGGGCGCCAGACGCACGGATCAGCCCAAGTCAAGCGGGGGAAAGCGCCGGTGTGGAAGAAACGGGGACCGTTTCTTCAGATGCCAGCCAAGGATTTCAAGGTTGTGTGCCGGCCCAAGAATTGGGACTTGAGCATAGTGACGCCGAGGGAGCTCGGATGTGCCCTGAGAGCGGCAGCGAAGCTGACGAACGCGACTGCGGTGGAAGAAGACCTGGTGCGGGTCAATGAGAGAAACAACACGATGACGGTGAGCACGCCGTGTATGAATCGTAGTGGGGCATATGCGAATGTCAAGACGCTCCAGCTGGGCGGTCGT
Source organism: Amblyomma americanum (assembly GCA_030143305.2). Lineage (NCBI taxonomy): Eukaryota > Metazoa > Arthropoda > Arachnida > Ixodida > Ixodidae > Amblyomma > Amblyomma americanum. Next base: position 27,291 of record JARKHS020014588.1, on the reverse strand, counting down.
GACATTGAGGTTTCGGCGTACGTGGCGGCGCCGGAGAATTCTGTGCGCGGAGTAATTTACAATGCGTACAACGGATGCCCACTGGCAGAAATTCGCGCAGGATTCTTGAAGAGGAATGAAGACATGGAAATTTTGGATGCCAGACCTTTGGGCAAGTCAAAGGCGATTCAGATCACGTTCGGGGGGAAGCGCGTTCCCCGGCAAGTCATCTATTGGAACTGTCTGTACGCTGTGATCCCATATAGAGAGTTAGTCGAGACCTGCTATAACTGCAGACGAGTGGGACATCGGGCGGACGTTTGCTAGCGTCCGAAGACTAATTTGTGTCACCGCTGCGGGAAAGAACATCCTGCACCACCGGAGGGAGAGTCGCTGACCTGCACGCCGGACTGCATCGTGTGTCATGGGGCGCACAGCACGGGAAGTCGGAACTGCAAGTTTCGCCTAGCCCGTCAGCAGCCGACGGGTCTGCAGCAGAGCAACGAGGACAAGAGCCAAACGGGCAAGGAGGAGCGGCGTTCGAGGCCCAGGAAGCGGTCATCTAGCGGTGCGAGAGGCGATAGCAAGAGCAGGGACCGGTCAGCTTCCTTCCCGCCACTGCCCGGACCCGAGCCTGGCAAAGGAGGAGGGCAAGGTTCCGGTCATGGAAGAAGCCCAAGTGCCACGAGGAAAAAGGTGAGCTGGCCCAACGCGGGCTCCCAAAATGAGACTGCTCGAGAGAAGGAGCTACAAAGGCAGGTGCTGCAGCAAGCCGACACTATCAAAAAGATGGAAGCTAGGATAGCAGAGATGGAACGCGCGCTTAAAACCGGCAGAGTAGACAGGGTACAGACGCCGTTGGCCCAAGCCCCACAGCAAGCGGCGCAGGCGAACGCTTCTCGCGTGGACGATAACACAGCTATGGAAGTGGAGAAAGTGGAGAATCGGGGGACGGTCAAAAGGCCACCTCCGGCAGATGAGGGAGCTCGTGCAAAGAGAGTAGCAGAAACTTCGGCGGCGGACACGCCGCAGCCAGTATTTACAGTCACTTGTCTTAAGAGAGACATGCTTACCCTTGCGGAGAGAGTAGGAAAACTGGAAGAAAGACAGGATAGGCTGGATCGCCGGGTCGACAGGATAGAAGCTAGACTAGGCAACATTGAGGAGCGTCTTGACGCCTTCACCAATGACATGCGGGGTTTCCAGACCCAGGTAATGGACATGTTTAAACAGCTAAATGCTATGCTAGAGGTTAGATTGCCTTCCGTAGTCGGCCAAGAGCCGATGTTAGTGAACCTAGGGCTTCACCATGGCCCCTCGCCAGCAAATTGAGGTTTGGCAGTGGAACTGCAGGGGCTTCCGTCGCAAGCGGGGGAACCTGCAGTTGCACATACAAAATCTGGATAGTAAGCCGGACATTATAGCTTTGCAGGAGGCTAGCGGCTCGGTGAAATTACCGGGATTTAAGACATTTACACCACCAGAGATTGATCGAGGGGGCGTATTGAGCGTCTTCACGGCAGTGTTAGTCCATCGCAACACCACAGTGATTCAGCATACCATAGATAGCAGCAGGGAGGACTACGTCCTGCTGGAGATTTTGCCCAAAAGAAAGGACGATAAGAGTCTATTTGTTCTTAATGTATACTCTTCTCCAAAAGATAAGGGGGTGGGCCTGCCAGACCTTCTGATAAAGACGCAACGGCTAGCGGCTAGGTCTCAACTCATCGTGGTGGGAGATTTCAATGCACCTCATTTGGAGTGGGGCTACATCCAAGCCAGCCCGAAGGGAAATAAGCTTTGGCAGGTTGCCCAGGACCTGCGATGGACGATCTTAGACAACCCGCTAGATCATACCAGGATAGGCAACAGCGTAAGCATAGACACCTCTCCAGACCTCACATTTGTGAATGGTATCAGGGATGCACAGTGGGTAAACACGGGACAGCCACTGGGAAGTGATCACTATATCCTTTCCACGATATTTAGTGCTGCTAAGCACAAAGACACGGTGAAAGGAACTCGAGTGACGGACTGGGACCGATTTCGGCAATACAGGAATGACATAGTGAACGGGGAAATCGAGGACTTAGGAGCCTGGATTGACACGCTCAAGCAGGCCGTGAAGAGTACCACAGAAGAGGTTCCGACGGAGGAGGAGGGCTTTACGGCTGACTCTAGATTGTTACACATGTGGGAAGCACATGCGAGTCTCCTTCGGAGGTGGAGGAAACAAAGGCATAATGGTGTCCTCCGTAGGAAGATGGCCAAGCTAGAACGAGAAATCGAAGCCTACACATTGCAGTTGCAGTGTCAACAGTGGGGGCAGATTTGTGACCGGATGAATGGGCAATTCGGATGCAAAAAAACATGGCAGTTGTTGAGGCACCTTTTAGACCCGGCCGCAACCAAATCTGCGCAAAAGGGGCAAATGGCTAGGTTAGTGCATCGGTATCGAGGCACGATTGGGGAATTTATACATGAACTCCGAAGTCGTTACATAAACAGAGAGGCGGGCGGTTGCTTGCCGGATTACTCGGGAGAGGAAAACCTTGAATTGGATGCAGACTTTACGGTGGCGGAAGTGGAGTTTGCAATGGGCCAGCTTCGTACCACGTCAGCAGCGGGTCCGGACGGGGTTACTAATAAAATGCTGAGGAACCTGGATTTCAAGTCAGTGGGGGCACTCACGAATTTGATGAATAAATATTGGGCGGCCGGGGAGACTCCGCCAGAGTGGAAACATGCTAGGATTACATTTATTCCTAAACCCGGGAAGAAGCTCTGCATTGAGAATCTGCGTCCCATCTCGCTAACGTCGTGCTTGGCCAAATTGATGGAGCATGTGGTCTTGAACAGGCTTCAGGGTTATGTAGAGGACAATGAGTTGATACCTGAAACAATGATTGGCTTCAGGGCTAATTTATCGACGCAGGACGTCATGTTACAGCTCAAAAAAGACGTGGTTGATCCTGGGTACGCCACGGGCACCAAGGCTATCTTGGGGCTCGACCTCACTAAGGCCTTTGACAATGTTACCCATGAGGCAATATTGAGGAACCTATCAGACATAGGACCGGGGGGTAGAACCTTCCGGTACATCAGATCGTTTCTGGAGGGTAGGACTGCGGAGATTGTAGTCGGAGAAATGAAATCGGATCCCTTCCCATTGGGGGGCAGGGGGACACCGCAAGGGTCGGTATTATCGCCCTTCCTATTTAATCTCGCCTTGATCAAGATACCACCCAGGCTGCAAGGGATATCGGGACTTAAACATACAATTTATGCGGATGACATTACTCTATGGGTAACAAGAGGCAGTGACGCACAGTTGGAAGAAACTCTACAACAGGCGGTGGATATTGTGGAGGAGCTAGCAGGGGAAGCAGGACTCTCGTGCTCTCAGCCCAAGTCCGAGATTTTTGTTCTGAGGGATAAACCAAGAGGGTTACATGCGAGGCACTATACGCCGCCACCACCTTTAGAGGCGAAAGTGGGGGGAGTACCGGTCGCTGAGGTCCAAACGATCAGGATCCTGGGTATGTTTCTGCAGACTAACAGGAATAATAGCGAGTCCTTGCAAATGCTTAAAAATACGGTCAATGCTACCGTGCGGCTAATCAGGAGAATCGCCAATCGTAAGAGAGGTGTTAAGGAAAAAGACTTGTGTAAGCTAGTGCAGGCATTTGTGCTCAGTAGAATAGTGTATGCGACGCCTTATTTGAAGTTGGACGCGGCGGAAAAAAGAAAGGTGGAGGCTATGATTAGGCAGGCGTATAAAGCGGCCCTTAGGTTGCCTCAAAATGCGTCTACCGAAAGGCTGCTGGGATTAGGGGTGCACAACACCCTAGAAGAACTACGGGAGGCGCACTTGGTGATGCAGCTCGGTAGGCTTTCAAAAACAAAAGCAGGAAGGGACATATTGGAAAGGATCGGCATTGGAGTTGACGTTCCAGCCGGTGACACGAAAATTCAGATGAGGCGGGAAATGCACAAGGGCTTGTACATAAAACCTTTGCCCAAGAACATGCATCCAATACATCATGAGGACCGCAGGAAGGCAAGAGCCAAAGCTTTACATGCTAAGTACGGGAAGTACAACGGGGCAGTCTATGTAGATGTCGCCGAGTATAAGGACAAGGATGCATTTGCAATTGCGGTGGTGGACGGGCGAGGACGCTTGATCGCCTCTGGATCAGTCAAAATCCGCTCCCCAGAAACTGCAGAGGAAGCGGCGATAGCACTAGCTATGACTAGTAGTAATGCTGACCTGATCTTCAGCGATTCAAAAACAGCCATCCGAAATTTGGCGAGGGGCAGAATATCTGTCACAGCGGCGCGGTTGCTGAATCGGGCCACGGAGCGAGGGATTACGGAGACGGAAATTGTCTGGGTACCTGCACACTCTGGGAACCCTGGGAACGAGACGGCTCACATGAATGCTCGAGGTTTCGTCAGCCGAGTAGGTGAGCTGGACGTCCCGGGAAGGTCCACGAGAGATGGGCTGGTATCCTTTCATGACATTACTAATCATTTCAGGCTTGAGCGGAGGATTTACCCACCCCCGGACAAGCAATTGGTGAAGGCGCAGGAATGCGTCTGGCGACGATTGCAGACTAGATGTTTCTTCAACCCATACGTATTGAGCAAAATCTACCCGGACATTCAGCCGGAGTGCAAATGGTGTCACGAATTGGCGACCTATGACCACATATTATGGAGCTGTAGCATAGCACCGCCACCGGCGGACATTATGCGTGATCCTTCCCTCGAGCAGTGGGAGGCCGTGTTGGCCAGCTCAGACCCGGTCGCCCAGACCAGGGCCGTGGAGTGGGCCACCCAGGTCGCCGTCAGCCATGGGTTGATGGCCATCTGACACGGAATCGTCCACACATGCTCTCTGACGAAAATAAAGTTTTTCCATCCATCCATCCGCCGAAATACCCAGCGGAAAGGCCGATCGGTCGAGGACCGAATTCTGCCGCCGGAAAAAAATCCGCCGAATCTCGTCAGCCAATAGGAAGGCGAGTACCCGCGGCGACAAACATGGCGGCGCCCTTCGATGCAGGACGCCTCGCGTCAGTCTGGATTCGTCGCTGTTACTGCATTTTTCAGCACGTTCACAGGCCATAAAAGAACCAGCGGTCTTTCGCTTTGTCTTATCTCGTCCATAAGAAAACGTTTGAGCGATAAATTTGTTTTAATTTTTATTTCGGGTGATGATTCTTCCCCTTTTAGGCTTAAGAGGGGCGTCGAGTTGTTGACAACAATGGTTCCTGTCCTAACCACCAGATGGCGCCACTGGGCGTTTAAAAAGTGAGAAAGTTAGAAATGTCGTAACGTCCGACAAAAATAGCTGCATTTAGCGTACGCAAGCGTGCATAAGGTTTTGGTATGTAGACAGCATCGATTAACCTCTTGCCACATCTGCGAACGCCGTGAGCAGACGACACACACACGATGAGCGGCGATGCGGTGGCCGGGAAGTGTGAACGAGACAGCATTTCGGCGGCCGCGGATTCCGCTTCCTCTCGCCGCCGAATGTCCAAGTGTGAACGCGCCATCAGACATTGATGCCGTTGATCTTGAGCCAACCAAAGGTAAGAAGGCAAACGTAGTTGTAGGGTTTGCTTCGCGCAAAATTCGTGACATCTTGCCCAAACTGGCGAAAAAGATAAAAATTTCCATTACAAGCTTGGAGCCGCCGCGGTGGCTGAGTGGTTATGGCGATCGGCTGCTGGCCCGAAAGACGCGGGTTCGATCCCGGCCGCGGCGGTCGAATTTCGATGGAGGCGAAATTCTAGCGGCCCGTGTACTGTGCGATGTCAGTGCACGTTAAAGAACCCCAGGTGGTCGAAATTTCCGGAGTCCTTCACTACGTCGTCCCTCATAGCATGAGTCGCTTTGGGACGTTAAACACCCATAAATCAAATCAATCAAATCAAATCGAAAATTGGGAACTTCTCGATCATTCGCATCACCAGTGCTGATGACCTGGAGCTAATAATTTGATTTAGGTAATGTTTTTCCCGATATGTTTACTGTGTCATGTGTAAATGCGCCATATTAAACTGCACATAGTCTGAAGATTCTCCAACGTGCGAAGCTTAACAAAAAATATCGACACCCTGTCAGCTTTATTAGCTACCCATTCTTTTCCATATGATATCATTGCATTATCTGAAACTTGGTTGAAGCCTGATGAGCTAATTAATATTCCGAACTTTAACTCCGTGTACCTCTCGCGACGAACACTGGCACGTGGCGGGGGAGTGGCATTATATATAAATAACAGCATCGTACGATATGCTATATTCGGAATTAAATTGACGATAGGTGTGTGGTACCATTCCCCAAGACCGAATATTAGCTTTTTCTCGATTCCTTAGAATCTAACTTGGATTACTTCCCTCCCTCAATATTGATGCAATAATACGCGGTGACACGTACGCCAACACATTAAGTCATAATAGCCCATCGTACTTAAATTGAATGCTATGGTTTTTTTGATCAACTAAATCAACCAATTCGAGTGACCTCTTCCTCAGCAAAGCTCATTGATCATGTTATCGCTTAGTGGTGGCGGTTGTCCGGGTAGTGAGGAAAACAGCGCAAAGTTGTTCTGAAAGAAAACTCTTTATTTGGGCCGACCTGAGACCGCAATGGACTGAATGACTCGGCGGCGGCGAAAGCAACCAGCGCGTTCGGCGGTCGTCGAACAGAGAATTCCCGCCGCTCTCGGCCGTGCTCAATTTAAAGCTGATCGCTAACATTCGACATACGGCGTACAAACTTATACAGCAGTCCGGAACAACCTAGAATCGGCTCCGTCTCGATGCGACCAATCGAGATAAATGTGTTGATTGTTTTCCAGCAGCGCAGGGGACAAAGGACGAGACAAGTGCTCAGACACGGCGCTGAACTTACATCTGATTTTTATTGAGTCGATTTCCACTACTTAAATACAGTGGCAACCAATCTCAAATGAAAAGACACACTATATGCACACACACGGCGCTGAACTTACATCTGATTTTTTATTGAGTCGATTTCCACTACTTAAATACAGTGGCAACCAATCTCAAATGAAAAGACAGATACACTGTATGCACAGACACGGCGCTGAACTTACATGTGATTTTTATTGAGTCGATTTCCACTACTTAAATACAGTGGCAACCAATCTCAAATGAAAAGACAGGTACACTGTATGCACAGACACGGCGCTGAACTTACATCTGATTTTTATTGAGTCGATTCCCACTACTTAAATACAGTGGCAACCAATCTCAAATGAAAAGACATCCACTGTATGCACAGACACGGCGCTGAACTTACATCTGATTTTTATTGAGTCGATTTCCACTACTTAAATACAGTGGTAACCAATCTCAAATGAAAAGACAGATACACTATATATACTATCATGGCGATGAATTACATCTGATTTTTATTGAGTCGATTTCCACTACTTAAATACAGTGGCAACCAATCTCAAATGAAAAGACAGATACACTGTATGCACAGACACGGCGCTGAACTTACATCTGATTTTTATTGAGTCGATTTCCACTACTTAAATACAGTGGCAACCAATCTCAAATGAAAAGACAGATACACTGTATGCACAGACATGGCGATGAATTTACTGATTTTTATTAAGTCGATTTCCACTACTTAAATACAGTGGCAACCAATCTCAAATGAAAAGACAGATACACTGTATGCACAGTCATGGCGATGAACTTACAACTGATTTTTATTGAGCCGATTTCCACTACTTAAATACAGTGGCAACCAATCTCAAATGAGAAGACAGATACACTATATGCACAGTCATGGCGATTAACTTACAGCTGATTTTTGTTGAGTCGATTTCCACTACTTAAATACAGTGGCAACCAATCTCAAATGAAAAGAAAAATACACTATGTGCACAGTCATGGCGATGAACTTACAGCTGATTTTTTTAGTCGATTTCCACTACTTAAATACAGGGGCAAGCAATCTCAAATGAAAAGACATATCCACTGTATGCACAGACACGGCGCTGAACTTACATCTGATTTTTATTGAGTCGATTTCCACTACTTAAATACAGTGGCAACCAATCTCAAATGAAAAGACAGATACACTATATGCACAGTCATGGCACTGAACTTGCATCTGATTTTTATTGAGTCGATTTCCACTACTTAAATACAGTGGCAACCAATCTCAAATGAAAAGACATATCCACTGTATGCACAGACACGGCGCTGAACTTACATCTGATTTTTATTGAGTCGATTTCCACTACTTAAATACAGTGGCAACCAATCTCAAATGAAAAGACAGATACACTATATGCACAGTCATGGCGATGAACTTACATCTGATTTTTATTGAGTCGATTTCCACTACTTAAATACAGTGGCAACCAATCTCAAATGAAAAGACAGATACACTGTATGCACAGACAAGGCGCTGAACTTACATCTGATTTTTATTGAGTCGATTTCCACTACTTAAATACAGTGGCAACCAATCTCAAATGAAAAGACAGATACACTGTATGCACAGACACGGCGATGAACTTCACTGATTTTTATTAAGTCGATTTCCACTACTTAAATACAGTGGCAACCAATCTCAAATGAAAAGACAGATACACTGTATGCACAGTCATGGCGATGAACTTACAACTGATTTTTATTGAGCCGATTTCCACTACTTAAATACAGTGGCAACCAATCTCAAATGAGAAGACAGATACACTATATGCACAGTCATGGCGATGAACTTACAGCTGATTTTTGTTGAGTCGATTTCCACTACTTAAATACAGTGGCAACCAATCTCAAATGAAAAGACAGATACACTATGTGCACAGTCATGGCGATGAACTTACAACTGATTTTTATTGAGTCGATTTCCACTACTTAAATACAGTGGCAACCAATCTAAAATGAAAAGATAGATACACTATATGCACAGTCATGGCGATGAACTTACAGCTGATTTTTATTGAGTCGATTTCCACTACTTAAATACAGTGGCAACCAATCTCAAATGAAAAGACAGATACACTATATGCACAGTCATGGCGATGAACTTACAACTGATCTTTATTGAGTCGATTTCCACTACTTAAATACAGTGGCAACCAATCAATGTGTAAAAGACACACTATATGCACAGTCATGGCGATGAACTTACAATTGATTTTTATTGAGTCGATTTCCACTACTTAAATACAGTGGCAACCAATCTCGAAGGAAAAGACAGATACAATATATGCACAGACACGGCGCTGAACTTACATCTGTTTTATTGAGTCAATTCCACTACTTAAATACAGTGGCAACCAATCTCAAATGAAAAGACACACTATATGCACAGACACGGCGCTGAACTTACATCTGATTTTTATTGAGTCGATTTCCACCACTTAAATACAGTGGCAACCAATCTCAAATGGAAAGACAGATACACTGTATGCACAGAGACGGCGATGGACTTACTGATTTTTATTGAGTCGATTTCCACTACTTAAATACAGTGGCAACCAATCTCAAATGAAAAGACAGATACACTATATGCACAGTCATGGCGATGAACTTACAGCTGATTTTTATTGAGCCGATTTCCACTACTTAAATACAGTGGCAACCAATCTCAAATGAGAAGACAGATACACTATATGCACAGTCATGGCAATTAACTTACAGCTGATTTTTGTTGAGTCGATTTACACTGCTTACAGTGGCAACCAATCTCAAATGAAAAGACAGACACACTATGTGCACAGTCATGGCAATGAACTTACAGTTGATTTTTATTGAGTCGATTTCCACTAATTAAATACTGTGGCAACCAATCTCAAATGAAAAGACCTATACACTATATGCACAGACACGGCGCTGAACGTATATCTGATATTTATTGAGTCGATTTCCACTACCTAAGTACAGTGGCAACCAATCTCAAATGAAAAGACAGATACACTATATGCACAGTCATGGCACTGAACTTACAACTGATTTTTATTGAGTCGATTTCCACTACTTAAATACAGTGGCAACCAATCTCAAATGAAAAGACAGATACACTATATGCGCAGTTATGGCGATGAACTTACAGCTGATTTTTATTGAGTCGATTTCCACTACTTAAATACAGTGGCAACCAATCTCAAATGAAAAGACAGATACACTATATGCACAGCCATGGCGATGAAGTTACAGCTTATTTTTATTGTGTCGAGTTCCACTACTTAAATACAGTGGCAACCAATCTGAAATGAAAAGACAGATACACTATATGCACAGTCATGGCGATGAACTTACAGCTGATTTTTATTGAGTCGATTTCCACTACTTAAATACGAGGACAACCAATCTCAAATGAAAAGACAGATACACTATATGCACAGCCATGGCGATAAACTTACAATTGATTTTTATAGCGTCGATTTCCACTACTTAAATAAAATGTCAACCAATCTCAAATTAAAAGACAGATACACTATATGCACAGACACGGCGCTGAGCTTACAATTGATTTTTATTGAGTTGATTTCCACTATTTAAATACAGTGGCAACCAATCTCAAATGAAAAGACAAATACACTATATGCACAGTCATGGCGATGAACTTACATCTGATTTTTATTGAGTCGATTTCCACTACCTAAATACAGTGGCAACCAATAGTGGAAATCAAATAGTGGAAAACATAGTGGAAAACAAGTAGTGGAAATCAACTCAATAAAAATCAGTTGTAAGGTCATCGCCATGACTGTGCATATAGTGTATCTGTCTTTTCATTCGAGATTGGTTGCCACTGTATTTAAGTAGTGGAAATCGACACAATAAAAATCAGCTTTAACTTCATCGCCATGACTTGCATATAGTGTGTCTTTTCATTTGAGGTTGGTTGCCACTGTATTTAAGTAGTGGAAATCGACACAATAAAAATCAGCTTTAACTTCATCGCCATGACTGTGCATATAGTGTGTCTTTTCATTTGAGGTTGGTTGCCACTGTATTTAAGCAGTGGAAATCGACTCAATAAAAATCAGATTTAAGTTCATCGCCATGACTGTGCATATAGTGTATCTGTCTTTTCATTTGAGATTGGTTGCCACTGTATTTCAGTAGTGGAAATCGACTCAATAAAAATCAGTTGTAAGTTCAGCGCCATGACTGTGCATATAGTGTATCTGTCTTTTGATTTGAGATTTGTTGTCACTGTATTTAAGTAGTGGAAATCGACTCAATAAAAATAAGCTGTAAGTTCATCGCCATGACTGTGCATATAGTTTATCTGTCTTTTCATTCGAGATTGGTTGCCAGTGTATTTAAGTAGTGGAAATCGACTCAATAAATATCAGTTGTAAGTTCATCGCCATGACTGTGCATATAGTGTATCTGTCTTTTGATTTGAGATTGGTTGCAACTGTATTTAAGTGGTGGAAATCGGCTCAATAAAAATCAGATGTAAGTTCAGCGCCGTGTCTGTGCATACACTGTATCTGTCTTTTCATTCCAGATTGGTTGCCACTGTATTTAAGAGTGGAAATCGACTCAATAAAAATCAGATGCAAGTTCAGCGCCGTGTCTTTGCATACAGTGTGTCTTTTCATTTGAGATTGGTTGCCACTGTATTTAGGTAGTGGAAATCGACTCAATAAAAATCAGCTGTAAGTTCATCGCCATGACAGTGCATATAGTGTATCTGTCTTCTCATTTGAGATTGGTTGCCACTGTATTTAAGTGGTGGAAATCGACTCAATAAAAATCAGATGTAAGTTCAGCGCCGTGTCTGTGCATACAATGTATCTGTCTTTTCATTCGAGATTGGTTGCCACTATTTAAGTATTGGAAATCGATTCAATAAAAATCAGATTTAAGTTCAGCGCCGTGTCTGTGCATATAGTGTGTCTTTTCATTTGAGATTGGTTGCCACTGTATTTAAGTAGTGTAAATCGACTCAATAAAAGTCAGATGTAAGTTCAGCGCCGTGTCTGTGCATATAGTGTGTCTCTTCATTTGAGATTGGTTGCCACTGTATTTAAGTAGTGGAATTGACTCAATAAAACAGATGTAAGTTCAGCGCCGTGTCTGTGCATACAGTGTATCTGTCTTTTCATTTGAGATTGGTTGCCACTGTATTTAAGTAGTGGAAATCGACTCAATAAAAGTCAGATGTAAGTTCAGCGCCGTGTCTGTGCATATAGTGTGTCTCTTCATTTGAGATTGGTTGCCACTGTATTTAAGTAGTGGAATTGACTCAATAAAACAGATGTAAGTTCAGCGCCGTGTCTGTGCATACAGTGTATCTGTCTTTTCATTCGAGGTTGGTTGCCACTGTATTTAAGTAGTGGAAATCGACTCAATAAAAGTCAGATGTAAGTTCAGCGCCGTGTCTGTGCATATAGTGTGTCTTTTCAATTGAGATTGATTGCCATTGTATTTAAGTAGTGGAAATCGACTCAATAAAAATCAAATGTAAGTTCAGTGCCGTGTCTGTGCATATAGTGTGTCTTTTCATTTGTGATTGGTTGCCACTGTATTTAAGTATTGGAATTGACTCAATAAAAATCAGATGTATGTTCAGCGCCGTGTCTGCGCATATAGTGTGTCTTTTCATTTGAGATTGGTTGCCACTGTATTTAAGTAGTGGAAATCGACTCAATAAAAATCAGATGTAAGTTCAGCGCCGTGTCTGTGCATACAGTGTATCTGTCTTTTCATTTGAGATTGGTTGCCACTGTATTTAAGTAGTGGAAATCGACTCAATAAAAATCAGCTGTAAGTTCATCGCCATGACTGTGCATATAGTGTGTCTTTTCATTTGAGATTGGTTGCCACTGTATTTAAGTAGTGGAATTGACTCAATAAAACAGATGTAAGTTCAGCGCCGTGGCTGTGCATACAGTGTATCTGTCTTTTCATTTGAGATTGGTTGCCACTGTATTTAAGTAGTGGAAATCGACTCAATAAAAGTCAGATGTAAGTTCAGCGCCGTGTCTGTGCATATAGTGTGTCTTTTCATTTGAGATTGGTTGCCACTGTATTTAAGTAGTGGAATTGACTCAATAAAACAGATGTAAGTTCAGCGCCGTGTCTGTGCATACAGTGTATCTGTCTTTTCATTCGAGGTTGGTTGCCACTGTATTTAAGTAGTGGAAATCGACTCAATAAAAGTCAGATGTAAGTTCAGCGCCGTGTCTGTGCATATAGTGTGTCTGTCTTTTCATTTGAGATTGGTTGCCACTGTATTTAAATAGTGGAAATCGACTCAATAAAAATCAGATGTAAGTTCAGCGCCGTGTCTGTGCTTATAGTGTGTCTTTTCTTTTGAGATTGGTTGCCACTGTATTTAAGTAGTGGAAATCGACTCAATAAAAATCAGATGTAAGTTCAGCGCCGTGTCTGTGCAGTTGTCTCGTCCTTTGTCCCCTGCGCTGCTGGAAAACAATGTCACACCAACTAGCCCAAGCTTCCACAGTATCAGAATCCGAGATAAATGTGGTCGCGTCTTGCATCGCGAGCAAAGCGACAAAGCTGCGTGTCGGCACGTTTGAAGAATGAGCAAACAGTACAAAGATTCGCGGCACTATTATATTTAACTTCGATACCTCACTGGCCATCACAGGCGCTATTGATGTTGATATCACTGACCATTTTGCTGTGTTTGTTCTTCGGCCATTCATAGCAGGGAACAAAAAACAAAAAAAAAAACTCGTAATAACAAATGTAAATCATAACGTGCAAAGTTTCACCACTTAATAGGTAATAATAAATCGTGTGCTGCAGAAACGGCCATTGATTGGAAGACTTACTATTCCCATCCATTATGTCCCTGGGTCGAACATCGGACTTCGGCCACTATACAAATAAAAGACCAATGGTACACGAGACACAAGAAATTCAAAGACAATGCCTACTATCGAAGCCAGTATAAAGTGTACAGAACTAAAACCCTCAAATTACTTCGAAGAAGAAAAAAACGTTATCACACCTGTCTCATTGAAAGGAACACACAAACAAAATGTGGCAAATAGTTGATTCAGTAATTAAAAATCGCAACAGTAATCACATATTGCCAGATATTACTTCATCTATTCGTACCCCAGAAAGCTTGGCGGACAAATTCAATGAATATTTCTGGAGCATAGGTAGAATTCTTTAGAAACAAATCGGTACATCCGAAGCTCCTGAGTTGCTGGCAAGCTCCTCACACATTCGTCTATGATGAGTTCACCAGTGATGACATTTTTTTCTACTTATAAAGCTATACCTGAAGATCAGATTCCCATTTTTATCATAAAACAACATATTGAGGAGCTCAGTGGACATTTCTCAAAATTATTTAATGCTTTCTTTTATAAGGGTATAAATATCCCGACATATTCAATATAGCTCAAGTTACCCCCATTTTTAAGGCATGGAATAAAAATGACCAGTATCAATACTTTCTGCCCTAAACACGGTATTCGAGGAGCTGCTGGTAAAGCGTTTTACTCGATTTCTATAGAAATATAACGTACTATAAAATAATCAACACGGCTTTAGATAATAGTTCTACTTCATCTGCTGTGCAGGGGTTAAGTGTATTTACTAATAAAGCTTTACATAATAAAAAAATATACAGTTGGCATTTTTATTGACATTCAGAAGACATTCGATTAAGTAAATCATGATATTGATAAGATCTGGTGAAAGCAGGGAATGAAAAAGTGTTTTCTGTGATTGCCGTCGCTCCTAAATGTTTAGAGCGAATACACCGATTCGGTGGAAAGCAGGGTAATTCGCGACCAGTTATCATCCGCCTTTTTCATTTCAACGAAAAACAGGAAATTATGCGCAACTGTTCCAAGCTGAAGGACACTGGGGTTTCGATCAGCGAGGTTTTTTCAATGCAAGTGAGAAGTTAAGTGGAAAGAAAGTGCGGCTTGCTTACGGCAATAAGCTCTATGTGGATGACAATGCTTATTACTGGGATGATGACGCTAAAACGCGAAAGGCTTACCGGGATGCTCCTAACCGCGGGATTGAAAGCAGCTCCCAGGACAACGAGAAATCTTCCTGTTGAGCTCGTAATTTTGAACCTAAATGCAAGGAGTATTTTCAACAAGATGTCACATTTCGAAGCTGTCCTCTTAGAACACGAACCGGATATCGTGATTCTCACTGAAGCTTGGCTAAATGATTCCATTGAGAGTGCTGAATTTCTTCCTCCGAATTATGCAGCGTACCGCAAAGACCGTGGATCTCGAGGAGGAGGAGTTTCCATTACATATAAAACTTCAATTGTTTGTACAGAAATTGCTTCCCCACCTGATTTGGAGTGTGTCGTGTGTTCCACGGAAATTGGGGGTTTGTTAATTGTAGTTGTCGCAGTATATCGTCCTCCAGGAACCAGTGAGGAATACATGATTTTACTTAATGATTTCTTAACTGACAAGTTCGGTCGCAGTAAATGCAAGATGATAATTGCTGGGGATTTTAATCTGCCACTTATGGACTGGACAAACCTTAAAGAAGGTCAGAATGAACAGGCAACTTCTCGCGCTCTTCTAGATATTGTTTTCTTCCTAGATTTAATGCAAATTGTGAGCACACCCACGCGAATCCATGAAACGGGAGAGTCGCTGCTTGACCTGGTCTTTTTAAATAAGTCTGTTTCACAGTTAAATTATTGGTATGAAGTCTTAGAAGGGGTCTCTGGTCACAAAATGGGGATTACGCATATATACACTAAATACCACACCGTTGAAAACAATAAAACCTTGACCGTCTCGGACTTCTCTAAAGCTGATGATGTCGCAATATTAGATAACCTAGAACTAGGGTATGATGATTTCACTCGTTATGTCTTTCTAGAATTTACGTTTGTAAACGATGCGTGGGAGAGGTTGAAAACATTGGTGTTTGACTCGATAAAACGATTTGTTCCCATGCGCACTAAAAAAGTCAACAAAAGAAACCCATGGATTACACGAACGATTATACATAAAAACTCCTTTTGAAACGTCTCAGGGCTAAACAATTCACCTTTAAAACAGCGCGCGAGTCTATTAAAGTACTCTGTCAGGAGTTGAAAATGGAAATTATCCAAGCAAAGCACCTTTATATGAGTCAAACACTAACTAGGAGGCGCTTGTCCCGTTCGTCTCTGTCCCTTGTGTTCTTTGTCGCGCTACAAGCATCCCCTCGAGCAAAATGAACCAACTCGCCCAGCAAAATGTTTTATTGAGTTTTATCAAAACGGCTCCTGGAAAATTTTGGAGATATGTTTAAAAGCCAAAATATGGCATAGAATTTTTGACAAGCAAAGGTAGAACTATCACTGATTGGACTGAAATGGCATGCCTCGTAAATGAATACCTTGAATCAGTTTTTATTTTGGATGACGGTACTACGCCCCAAACGGAATCTCTTGCTATACAACCTGGACGAAAAAAAAATCCCCAGGTCCTGATGAAATTCCTAATGCTTTTTTTCAAAGCGATATGCAGAGTGGTGTTCCTATTACCTCGTAGATGTTTTCACAAAATCCCCTGAATCCGGTCGAGTACATAATGACTGGAAACGGGCTAAGGTTATACCAATTCATAAACAAGGTCCCAAAGATGATGTCACGAATTACCGACCAATTTCCCTGACCAGTACATGTTGCAAAACGCTGGAGCATATTTTGACCAACCACTTGATGAAATTTGTGGAGGAAAACGGCATTCCGGGGACCAATCAGCACGGTTTTCGACGGGGCTAATCAACATCCACAATTCTGACTGAGCTTATACATGAGATTGGTGAATGCATTGACAGAAGGGGACAAATCGATATAATTTTTATCGATTTCCGGAAAGCTTTCGATAGAATATCGCATAGAAAGCTGCTTATAAAACTGTCCTATACCCTCGGCAACAATCAGCTAGTGAACTCGATGGAGGCATACCTATCACAAAGGGAGCGATTTGTTTCATTAAACTGTACTTATAGTTCTAAAAAATCAGTACGATCAGGTGTGCCGCAAGGATCGGTAATAGGGCCTTTACTGTTTTCGATATATGTCAGTGATATGAGCACAGGTTTTTCCCCAGAGTTGCGATGAAACATTATGCACATGATACCATTGTGTATTCAAAAATATATTCCTCTTCTGACCAGCAAAAACTTAGCAATCATTTGGAGAAAATTAGTTTCTGGTGTGATGAGTGGCAAATAGAACTAAATGCATCGGAAACATCTTTTATGTGCATGACACGCAAAAAAGACCCCTTAACCTTCCCTTACAGTATCAATGGTGAAGCATTAGCTCAAGTAACCGATGTCAAATGCTTAGGAATTCATCTTAAACAAGACCTAAACTGGACAACGCACATTGACAACGTTTGCAATAAGGCCACGCGGAAGCTCTGGTTATTGCGAAGAAAACTTCATGATGCCACTGTAGAGGTAAAGCTACTAGCTTACAAGATGGCTGTGCTTCCAGTGCTGACTTACGATAGTCATGTTTGGGAGCCATATACTAAACAAAACATATCAAAATGTGAACCGGTACAAAACAAAGCTCTAAGATTTATTTTTAACTCGTACTCTAGAACCCAATCAGTGTCTGAACTTAGAAACAGGGCCGGGCTGACAACTTTGAAGCATAAACTGCAGTTTAACAGGCTGATATCCTTTTTCATATGCTGACAGGTAGCTATAAGCTCAATCTAGACCAATACATCAAACCACTGAATACTTCTGGCAGCAGAACAAAACATTCCAAACATATCACACCTCTGGATTTTAGAACAGATTCTTTCAAATACACTTTTCTGGTTCGCACTTTTGACGAATTGAACAAATTACCAAAAGAAGTAGTTCAATGTTCGGATGAAAGGCTTTTGAAAACGCCCTCACGAAGTATTTGTGACTGGTTTGACTGGTATGTTTTTGACCCATATCACATGTAATTTTGTCTAAATACCATCTATGTTTTTAATTTGTATTTCTCCTAAGGCGGTGATCTGCTAATGTATTGCATCTAGTTTTTGATTATTTCACCAACTCCTGTCTTGGCAGCTGCGGACAGTATGAATAAATAAATAAAATAAAAATATCCTGCTGTCAAAGTTAGAACGTTATGGATTTAGATGACTATCTCGGCAGTTTCTGTGCAACTATCTTTCCGACCGCAAACAATGTGTAAAAATAGGCACAACTCTTCTAATGCGAATTCTCTTCTTTTTGGTGTACCTCAAGGCTAAGTATGTACTAGTGCCTTTACTTTTTCTTTCAAATATAATTGGTCTTCCGCATTCTCTTAATCACGGCCTGTTATCTATGCCGATGTGACTGCCCCTCTCTTTCCTAGCCGCGACTTCAGTAGAACGTGAAGCAAATAGGGAGCTCCGTATGATATCTAAATGGTTTTGTAGCGATATCTACATTACGGTAGCGTTTCGAGCCTTCAGCGTGGCGGCGCCGCCACAGACGTGGTTGCTCATGTGGTGAAGAGCAGCTGCCGGCGCCGCGGCGCCGTGGCTGATCACGTGACCAGCCACGTGGTGCGGAGCAGCTGCTGGTGCCGGCGAAACCGAGCTGCCACATCTGCGCGCATGCGCCGTGTCAAGTGGAACGAAGATGAAGAAGGAACGCCCAGCGAAACAGAGCGGCGAAAGACTGACTTTGCAATTCGACTGAGCTAGTTCCACTCGGCCAAATGCAGCTATCGCGTCACTCGCGGTTTAACCAGAGCTAAAGGACAGCCATTTTCTTCTTGAGAAACAACTCAAATATAAACTTGTTCCAAAAGAATGAGGAGTTTTGCGAGTTGGATGTAGTTCATTCTGGCAGAAAATTCTGCGCGGAAGGGCGGAAGACACTGGAAGGGGTACAAAACAGGGCTGTCTCGCAACTAAGTTTTATTCTGAAGGAACGCATTCGTCTTTCGTCCTTCCTCGCTGAGTTTTCTGCCAAAATTAAATATAAACCCCTCGAAAAGTAAGTACATTACGTTTACTAGTCCCTATAAAATCCCGTACATGTAATTACAGTTACAAATTATTAATAGCTTTCCTGAAAAACTCGATCAGTACATTATTCTAGGCATAACTCTGGACTCAATATTTAGTTTCAATCTGCACATAACTAATGTAGCCAGTAGACTAAGAAGTGCCTGCTTCGTCTTATTAAACGCAAGAAAGTTATTTTCAGTTAGCACACTAAGAACACAATTATTGCCTTTTCCACAGCCAAATTACTTACTGCATTGAATCATGGGGACTCGCTTATACTACGCACCTAAAATACTCATATTACAGAAAAGAGCCATTCATGTTTAACTATAACACATAGCGAACCCTTTGACAGAACTACTCCACTGTTCCGTAATCTAAATATTATGCCTTCTGCACTGACCGAACTTATAATCTAGCGTGTATGGTCATACACACTCATTCAAAAAACATCCCAACACCCTGTTCAGATTTTATACATCCATCCCGTCAAACAAGGAATGATTTCAACCGCTGCTTTATCCTTCTGGTTATTCATAACGACTGCGGTAATATAGCCATCGTCTATGGTGCTGCCATAATTTGGAACAAGCTTCCAGTAGACTTAAAAACAAGGCGCATTTCTATCACTGAAATTGAAAGTTTCTACCTTTCACTATAACATGTCTTCTTGTATATATGTAAATACTGTATAATTTCTGTTGGGAAAAGGCTGTTCTGATGCGACTTGATTTTAAATCAATGTTATTTTAAGTGTAATATATTTTACACCTTTTTAATCTTTATATGTAACTATTGTATACTTTCGAATCGAAGAAATGCATTCCGAGACTGTTGCGCTACTTTTTTTCTGTACTCATTGCATCGGCCCAAGTCCAGCCGAGGAGGCTGAAGGCCCAGGTGTTTCACATGTATGTTTTACCGACCGCATTCAGAGATATAAAGGTTGAAAAAATGAAACCTCAGCAGCGCCACAACAGAGCGTTCATGAGTGGGCGACTGCAGCGCCACCGCTTCGTTCGCAAGTGCAGGCGTGTAGTGCAGATAAATCCTTTCCTTGCACATTTAAAAAAGAAAGGTAACTATAGCAACTTGCGAAACTGCAGCGCCCAAATGAGGGCCCCATTTTCAAGGCGGATCAATTGTGACCGTATCGCGGAGCCTCTCGCCACGGACAACAGCGATACTTTTCTATTTTTGCAGATGCTACACAGTTGAGCCTCTCTGGAAGACACTCTGCGCCGCACTTCGGCGTGTTTTGGAAGCGACGAGACGTTGGCGCTATGGGACGCGGAACTGCAACACTTTGTCTTTGATTCCTTGCAGTCGCTCGAACGCAGTGCCGCACACTCCATTCGTGTCGTCCATCTCGACGTGGAACGCCGCCACGCCGATCTTGCGCTTGGGGGGCAGTAGCGCCATCCTTCGGCGGGCCTGCGCACGAAGAACGGTGCGGAAGAGTGAAGGCGGCTAGTCAGTTCACGGTGCGTACTGAGGATGCAGCGCTCAGCTAGTACACGCTTGTTAGAGAGAAAGTTCACGTGCCTGGCAGCATGCAGGAAGTTGTTGAGGTTAACTGCCGCTTAGAGAACGTTATTACTGGGGCCGATGGGTAACGCAGCGGATTTTTCGTTTCCGCCAGCATGACGAACAACGCGCAAGTCAAAACGGGCACATCTGAACCCAGAAATACTGTTAACGGTCCTAAAACACCCTATCTTCAAAAAATAAAAATATGTGCCCAGAATATACCGCATAGGTTAACACAGAAATGCGGAAAATAAAAGAAAAGTAGAGCTTTTGCCCAGTCTTGCGCGAATGCCTCCCGAGAAGGCTATGCAATGTTAATCCAATTAGAGGTTTATGTCATCTTTATGAACAATAGATAGAGATTCGATAGGGAAATCTAAATGGGAAAGTAAGCAGAGTCGACGCCATGAAGTCCCTACAGTTCCTCGCTTGGCAGCGTGCAAGGGAAGTAGACAATGCCCCAGGATGAGAAACTCCGATAAAGCCCACGAGGTCGCTGGCATCGGTACATTTACTGTTTCTAGAAACATGGTGCGTGAGCTCCGAAGGAAAAGCGTGGCAAAACACTCTGGCGCAGGTTATAGCTGCGTGCTCTTCAAGAAAGCACGGAGAAGCGATGGCCGTGCAACCTCGACGCTGGCTGCTTTATATGAAACCGAGCCTTCGTATTCCCTCCCATACCAGAACTTAACACTACAGGACACCGGCGAGATTAGCACACTGAAAAACCTTTCAAAATCCCCCTGGGACAGCCCCCTTAAGCGTCTACCGACCGGCTGCCTGCCATTGGGGTTGGAGCGAGCACACTACAAGAACGTACACAAGCTCACTTTTTAAGTCAGTATGAACGAAAGGACACTCTAAAGAGAAAGGAGCAAAGAGGGAGTAAGCTGCCCTCTCCGCAGCACCCCAGCTATTCGGCCAGAGTAAAACTATTTATTTTCGGTATTGTGCCGATTTCGTGTGCGGCTTGGGAGCTAGGGCAATCCCTTTTATAAAAGGTACGGCGCTAGAGGAGATCTAGCTCCATGTTTAGTCGCATAAAGGCGTATTAATGTCTAGAGCGCAAGAACAGAAGTTGGAGTTATGCTCGGTATCTGATATCCGCCCAAGGTGGTTACGTTGGTTGGTCAAGAGAAGGGCTAATCGTTTTAAACAGGATAGGGTGAATTCAAGGGGAAACATTTCAAGATTCCTTCCAGGCTCCCTCCGATATCGCCCTCATCAGGACGTCGACACTCCATTCTTAGAATTGAAGGGAACAAGACGGACCGTGCCAGGGAGCGAAAGAAAAAAAACGGCGATCCCTGCAATTCATGAGGATCAGTGTGCGTAAGCATTAGTGTTCCCCCTTGACGGTGGTGGGTGGCGTGATCCACTCCCGCCACTGTCCCCACCCCATCGACTGATTCACGACCCCCCCCCCCCCCATTTTCCTTTTTCCACCTGTCGGCTCCGGTCAACTCGCCGCCTCACCCTCTCTTCACTTTCTTCCTGCCCTCTCCCTCTTGTTCTCTCTCTCTCAACTTTTCCCCTCTTTATTTTGCCTGCGGTCACCAATGGCCTCGCACGCCGCCAACGCCGGACGTTTTTCTAGCGATAGCTGCACTACGCCACCTCTTCGACCCTTCGGCGTGGCACCACTTGAGCTCCGTGGCGGCGCCGTTGGCCACGTGGTTGGCCACGGGGTGCTGAGCAGCTGCTGCTGCCGGCGGCGCGGCGCGCTACAGCTGCAACAAACAGCTGTGCGCATGCGCCGTGTCAAGTGGGACGAAGATGAAGAAGGAACGCCCAGCGAAACGGAGCGGCGAAAGACGGATTTTAAAATTCGACTGAGCTAGCTTCACTTGGTCAGATGTAGCTATGGCGTCACTCCAGGTTTAACCAGAGCTAAACCACATCCATTTTTTGGCGTTAGTAGAGCCTTTAATGCTTACACAATATATAATGGTTAGCGGATGACGAGAAGGCCATCTGGCCTGACCACCCACCTTCTCTGCGATCTGCGTAGAGTTTTCGAACATCACGATCGTCTTATTTAACCACATTTGAAAAATGGTGGACTTGTGGACAGGGTCTCGGGGGTAGGTACGTGTTCTACAGAGGGTGTCGTAGCGACAGCTGCATGCCTAAAACAAAAAACAAAAATTCGCAAGCGATCTTAAGACGTGAGGCGACCAATCTGCGGTAGCAGTATTGGTTGCACATTCCTCATTTGCATTTATCACCTTACCATTGAGTCTTTAGGTTAGATTTCACCGTAACTTTATATGTTTGCAATGCGATAGCATTAGCGGCCATTGACTTTACTGAAAGTGACGTCGCTTCCGGTTTGGTGATGTCGCTTCCTTTCAGCCGATGGGAATGCTACCGTCTGGTGACACCACTTCCCTCCAGCCAATCAGAATATTTCCGTACCGAAACTTGACTTCTCTCCACCCTATGAGAATATTCCGGCCTGGTGACGTCATTTACCCCCAGCCAATGGGAAAGCGTTATGACCGATGACGCGTTTCGACCCCATAGAGATTTCGAATGCTGTAGCTTAACAATGGTAGAGAATAGCTAGTATTTCAAACTGTGCCCAAAGTATGCTTATTCTAATTCAGCGGCCGTGACCGGACGAGGATACTGCAAAAGCACTTGTAGAGACCTTCGTTGCAAGTGGACCGTAATCCAGATGATGATGACGACTATGATTGTGACAGTGCATCGGAAGGGAACATGGGAGCGGGTGCGAGATAGCCTCGAGCGAAAGGTGCCGCAGGTGTTATCTTCGCAGCATTCCCGTGCAGATTGTCGGCACAGCGCCCAAGTTCAAGCGCGCAATGCGCTTTGCCACCATGCCAAGTAAACAAAGCATGCAGAATGAATTAAGGACAAAAAAGTGCTAAGCTTAGCATTAACTTCAGGAGAAAACTACAAAAAGATGCTACAGTTCACTATCACCTTTTTTTTTGCTTTCTTACTTGGAAGAGTGCTACCATTAAAGGTGCACTAAAGAGGAATCTGAACTCGGTTCTTCTTACCGCGGAAACATGATCTACGCTTTCCGAGCATTCTTAGAAACTTCGAGTTATGGTCCTGTGCGGCCGATTTCCCCAATTTAAATCAGATTAAACGTTCCGGCTCCCGCCTTTCTTTTTTAGCTCAACGCTTAAGGTAGGAGGAGTCAACCAATATGAGGAGTGCCTTTCAGCCAGCCCCTTGCTAGCTTGCCGCTCTGCCAACGGCGGACTGATACGTAGATCAAAGAGTCCACGCGTATTTTTATTTTTGTTCCGTGGGCCTAATTTGTGGCTATGTTGTCTGCGACTGAAACTATTTATTCACAGAAACCTAAAAAACAAAATAAAAGCGAAAGCGAAGCCGCCACGGGATTGGCTGAAAGGCGCTCCACGCGTTGGCTGACTCCTCTTACCTTCCGCGTTGAGTTCAAAAAGGCGGGAGCCGTGTTGTTTAATTAGACTCAAATTAGGAAAGCCGGCCACACAGGCGAATAATTCAAAGTTTCTAAGAATGCCCGGAACGTGTAGATTGAGTTCCCGCGGTAGAAAGACGAGTTCAGATCCCTCTTCAGTGCACCTTTAAGCCTTTACTTTTTCCACGTTTTGTGGTAGTGCGTTTATCTTCGACAGAGGGAGCTTTTATGCGGAGCCTTCCGCGGCGGATTCGGGATTCGTAGCGTAGGCCGTCAGCATACGGTCACGTGGTCGGTCCCGTGACCAAATGTTGATGGTCACGGATTCATGGTCACGTGACCAGCGTCTGGCACGTGACCATCCACCAGTCGCGATCGTTGCGGTAACCCATGTTGTCGGAAATTGTGCAGATTTTACTGTACGTCTTAGAAATTTGTAAAAAAAACAGGCATCAGCACGAGGACAGCTTACGGTGCATTTAGCGCGGTACGCAGCAGAGTGTGACCACTTGGCAATTTGTAGTGCGTGGGAACTAGACGCCCCATCGTGAATAGTGTCCAGCGGCGCAGTGTTGTGAACACTTGCCACCTGACATATTGTTGATACAACCAAGAGCCACCTGTCACATTGGTCAGCAGAGCTGCACAAAGCACACAAGAGCAAGGTGTCGGACTAGTTGGTATTGCGCACTCTAAATAGAAAGCAGTAGAAAAGGAAGCAAGATGTTCTCTAGCGCACTCCTTTTTAATACCATCTTTGTCCGTAAAGTTTCGAGACTGATTTATTTTCTTCTCTAGAAATTATCCCCCAAACAAATGTTGGTGCGTATATATAGCGCCATGTTTTCGGGCTAACCTGAGCTATTTATGTTAATTTCTGTGGCAGCCGCTAGATTGCTCTACCTGTAAAAATAGGGCAATAGAAAAGCGCTAGGAAGCGTCCATGGAACATAGATATTCCAAGAAGAGGGGGGAACCAAAACACGAAGTAGACAGAAAATGGGATACCTTCATAAAGTGTAGAAGGGACGCATCCTATAAGTAAATAAAAAAGATAGAAAAGCAGCCCAAAAATTCTGGAAACATCTAAATGCAATGAGTAATAAGACTAGGCTAGAACAAAAGTTTATTGTTACAGATGAGGGTATTCGACTAGAAGGGGATGAAGCAATAAAACACAGGAACAAGGATGACAGAAAAATTTACAGCAAAGCACGTGGTACATAATTTATCGAAGGAGGATAGACCGGTTAGAGCAATAGCTTCACTTGAGCAAGGAGAGTGGGAAAGGGCAGAAAAGAAGGTTCCTAGTGGCACGTCAACAGGACCAGATGGTATCCCGATTTTGTTGATAAAGAAGTTAGGACCAAAATCCAAGCAAACATTAATACAGGTAGTGAACAAAATGATATGGATGAGAAAGTCCCCGATGAATGGCGATTAAGTGGAATGAACATGATATATAAGGGAAAGGGGGACAAAGCAGACGTAAGTAACTATCGTCCCATAACAGTGACATCTGTGGTTTACAGGGTGGTGATGCAGATTATAAAGTATAGACTGCAGGCTTGGGTGGAGAACGAGGGGGTGTTAGGGGAACTACAGAATGGGTTCCGGAAACAAAGGAGGTTGGAGAACAATCTATTTTCATTGACACAGTGTATAGAAATTGCGGAAAAGGAACATAGGCCCTTATGGCTAGCATTTCTGGATATTAGGGGAGCCTATGACAACGTTACTCAGGAGCTTTTGTGGGACATACTGGGCACATTGGATGTGGAAAATGGAGTAATTAATCTTTTAAAAGATATATATAGAGGTAACAGAGTGCTCATAAAATGGGAAAAAAATGTATCAAGGCCTGTAGAGATACAGCGGGGGCTTAGACAAGGATGTCCTCTGTCCCCTTTGTTGTTCATGTTGTACCTGAAAGGGTTGGAGACCAAGCTAGAGGGGAGCGGACTAGCCTTCAACCTATTTTTTTCAAGCAAGGGGCATTGATTAAACAGACATTACCGGGACTAATATACGCGGACGATATAGTGATAATGGGTGACAACAAGGAAGACCTGCAGAAGTTGTTAGAAATATGCAGTACAGAGGGAGATAGATTAAGCTTCAAGTAAAGTAAGGAAAAATCTACAGTCATGATATTTAATGAAGAGGGCGGCGAGCATAGAATACAGGAGTTCGTGCTAAAGGTAGTGAATGAGTACAAGTATCTTGGGGTGTGGATAAATAACAGTGCTCAGTATCTGACAGAACCTGAAAAATATGTAATGAATAAAGCTAGTAGGAATGCAGGTGTCATGAAAAATAGGGCACTGTGGAATTACAATAGGTATGAGGTGGTAAGAGGGATCTAGAAAGGGGTGATGGTCCCTAGCCTGACCTTCGGTAATGCGGTCCTGTGTATGAGGCCAGATGTTCAAGCAAGGCTGGAAATTAAACAACGGGGAGTAGGGAGGTTAGCTTTGGGAGCACATGGCAATACACCAAATCAGGGGGTACAGGGTGATATGGGATGGGCGTCTTTCGAGAGCAGAGAGGCTAGCAGTAAGATAGCATTTGAGGAACGATTGAGAAAGATGGAGGAAAAGCAGTGGGCTAGGAAAGTTTTCAGATACCTGTATATAAAGAATGTTGGCCCGAAATGGAGAAAGCGAACTAGAAAATAGACAAGCAAATATCTGGACAGCAGTAAGGGGCAAATCAGCAATTATCGGTTAAGAAAAAGGTTAAAGAAACAGAGAGAGCTCTGTGGAAAACAGGGATGCTGACGAAATCAGCACTGGGAACTTACCGAACCTTTAAACAGGAAATTGTCAAAGAAAATATCTATGATAATTGTAGGGGAAGCTCTTTGTTGTTTGAGGCCAGGACTGGAGTTTTGCGGACTAAGATGTATAGTGTCAGGTACCAGGAGATAGACACTTTGTGCATTGCGTGCGGAGAGGAGGAGGAAACGGCTGAACACTTGATACTTTTCTGTAAAGGGCTTCACCCTACAGTGGAAAGCAGCGGGGCTGACTTACCCAAGGCATTGGGGTTTAGGAATAGTGAAGGGAAAGTGGATTTTAAGAGGTTAGAAGTAACCAAGCGAAGGTTATCTGATTGGTGGCTAAAAGCAAGACAGGAGTAAAATTTCACAAGACATGGCTAGGTGGCTTGAGCCAACGCCCGATGCAAAGGGTTCAGCCGTATCCATCCATCCATCCATCCATCCATCCATCCATCCATCCATCCATCCATCCATCCATCCATCCATCCATCCATCCATCCATCCATCCATCCATCCATCCACACGCACACGCACACGCACACGCACACGCACACGCACACGCACACGCACACGCACACG
>JARKHS020014587.1:0-26834 GCA_030143305.2 Amblyomma americanum | reverse complement strand
CCTGGCCGTGGCGGTCGCATTCCGATGGAGGCGAAATTCTAGAGGTCCGTGTACTGTGCGATATGTCAGTGCACGTTAAAGAACCACAGGTGGTCCAAATTTCCGGAGCCCTTCACTACGGCGTCCCTCATAGCCTGAGTCGCTTTGGGACGTTAAACCCCCCTAAACCACAAAACCAGTTGCTACGTGAGCGGTTTCTCCTTCAGGTTCGCCAAGGAAGAGGCGGACGCCGAACAGAGTGTGTCAACTCTTCGGAGTCGCCGTGAAACCGCGTCCAATCATCGTCTATATAGCTCGCCGAGTGATCAAGTGTACTGCGTAGGACGCGAGCTAAACGGGAAGCTGAAACCGAGGAGCAACGAGAAGCTACACTTGCGAAGAAACTGAAGGATGACCAGGAAACACAGGCCAAACGGTTAGCAGCGGCGCCTAGCGTGTCTTTAGTGAGCCTGAAGCATCGGAATCTGAGTCTAACCGCCGTATGACCGAAATTAGCTTTTGGGGAAAGTAAATTGCGCAGTATTTGTCTCACATATCGGCTGACACCTGAACCTCGCCGTAAGGGAAGGGACAAATGAGGGAATAAAAGAAAGGAACATGTGCCGTAGTGGAGGGCTAAGGAATAATTTCGACCACCTGGGGTTATTTAACGTGCACTGACATCGTACAGTACACAGGCCTCGTGAATTTCGCCTCCATCGAAATTCGACCACCGCGGCCGGGATCGAACCCGCGTCTTTCGGTCCAGCAGCCGAGCGCCATAACCACTCAGCCACCGCGGCGGCATGCGCTGGAAAGGAGGAGCAAGAAAACTGTGTGGCCAATGGCGCGCCTTTCACGTCTGCTGGAGCGAACAGCGCCTCTCAATAGATGGCGCTGGCGATCAGCAGCAAGATCGGCGAGAGATACTGCGAGTGTCCTCGTGCGACGCAAAAAGTAAAATCTCTGCAAACCTACTGTCTCGTCATTTTACGGATCAAGCAAAACCGAGCTGTCGCGTGACAAACTTTGTTTAACCGCGTTCAACCACTGATAATTTTTTAAAAAGGGTAAGCTGTTACTACTCGCCCCCCCCCCCCCCCCCCCGTTCTTCTTCGCCGTGTCACGTCACGGAATAACTGCGACTTGTAACTTATAGTACCGCAATAACTAATAAGTTATAGTCACGTAATAACTTATAGTTACGTAATAACTGTGACTATAAGTCAGTCAATAGTTACGTAACAACTTTGACGTCACTGAATCGCAGGTACGCCGGAACCGCTCGCTCACTCTGTCTATATCAACGTTTTTAGATCCCTTATGAGTTTGAAACCTTCGGCGCGCGGTGTGTCGCCTTTCCGGTTCCTGCCGCGCGGTGGCGCTCGCCACGCTGTTTGCCCGACCGGCGCGGTCTGTTCCCGTTGTCGGCGCCAGTAGCGAGCTGCGCTTTTTCATGTGTGCGCGTGGTGCGTGTTTGCAGTTGTGCGTCTGTTGCTTGGCTATGTCAACAGAGTGAGCAGTGAACATGCCGCATTGCTTCGTGCCCGGCTTCGAGAGCCGTAATTATGATTCGAATGCAGTTCTGCAATACACAGGGCAGTTTCTATTTACTTAAAAAGAAGGTCCCGTTTTGGGGGATATCTTCTGGGACGTACTAGACGAGCTGGAATTACTACACCTTGCTCGACTCGGATGTAAAGAGCATATGGCTTGTTTTACATTCCAGGTTCTACATTTCGTCATTGTGACACGCATGCATTTTTGTGCGCGAGACGTGATCGAATCGCGGGGACAAAGAAAATGTCGCCATTGCAAATAGAAAAGCTTGTCGCCCCTAGCTTTTCTCTCCGTGGCTTTGACTAACTTTTTCACCATTAAATGCCTGTTTGTGTTCACTGAAGCTATAATTCTTAACATTAACGTGCAAAACCGCATGGAACACCACTCACGATGCTGTATGCGGCGGCAACTGAGCGTGGAATTTCGTAACTGCTGTCTAGAAACGGAACAAAGGTAATTGTATCTTTTCCTGACTTTTTGTGCACTCTTCCAAGTAACCGTTACGCTACCAAACACTAAAATGCCCAAACTAAACGTCGCAAGTGCTACGCGATAAATAAAGCATGACGCATTTTAAGGACCGGCTCTTCACCACCTTGCATCAGCCTGCTCTTACCGCTGAGGCCTGACCGCTCAGGCCAAACTCATGAGACTGAAGTTTCAACGCGGCAACCCAGAAAAAGCCAGCAAATTTGAATGGCCGAGAAAGATTGGCTGGTTTATGGGGTTTAACGTCCCAAAGCGACTCAGGCTATGAGAGACGCCGTAGTGAAGGGCTCCGGAAATTTCGACCAGCTGGGGTTATTTAACGTGCACTGACATCGTACAGTACACGGGCCTCTAGAATTTCGCCTTCATTGAAATTCGACCGCCGTGGCCGGGATCGAACCCGCGTCTTTCAGGGCCAGCAGCCGAGCGCCATAACCACTCAGCCACCGCGGCGGCTAATGGCCGAGAAGGCTCCCGCAACAGCGCCGTGCGCAGCACATCGGGCCGACAGCGACCGCAGCGCCGCATGGTGAGGCGAAGCGGCAGGGGGTCAGCTTCTCTTCCGCTGCTCTGGAGAGCTTGCAAACTGATAAGGGATCTAAAAACGTTGGTGTAGATAGCCTCCCCTGCCTCCCAGTCGATGCCAACGCATTGCAACAGCTCTCGATAATTCAACGGCAGCAGTCGTCATGGGTGATCGAAGTGAGACCAAAGTCAAGCCAAGCTTTAGCAGGCTTAACTTTCAAGCTTTCGCTTTTGTTACTTAGGCTTAGCCAGTTTAAACCTTCGCCTACTTTTTTTTCGCCTAGAGCGCTGTTCGAGTACCTGCTGCGCAAGCAAAAAAAAATATATTTCGTCGTTTTATGCACTAGACACGCGGCGCAACTCGCTAGCAATTCTACAAAGCAGCGGGCGACTCAGTGAAGGAAGCACGCGTGGAATTTCGCGGCCGCTAGCCACTGTTTTACAGGTGCGTTGCCTCGTGACTTTTCTATATGACCTGAGTTGCTGTTCTTGCTTTTTGCTCCTGGCCTGCAATGGGAGAGAAGGCACCGGCCACGATTAAAGAAGCACAAGAGTTCTTCAGGAGATGTCGCTGAAAAACGAGAAAAAGTAATGACCTTGGTGAAACCAAGGACATGATGACATCAAGATGAAAATGCAAACATAAAAAAGGAGAAAATAGTGACCTTAAGCAGGAGTTTGCTGCTACAAAGCAAGACATCATATTGATATGAAGCAATATAGCAGGTCAATGAACTTGGAAATTAGAGGTATATCCTGTCACGGTAAATGAAAACCTTGAAAGCACCGTGCAACCGCTCGGATCATAACCTTCTAAGTAACTCGGCATTGATGCCACCGCGTTATGGCGCGTTCACACTTCGGCGGCGAGAGCGAGCGGAATCCGCTTCCGCGGCAGAGATTCCGCCGAAATACCCAGCGGAAAGGCCGATCGGTCGAGGACCGAATTCTGCCGCCGGAAAAAAATCCGCCGAATCTCGTCAGCCAATAGGAAGGCGAGTACCCGCGGCGACAAACATGGCGGCGCCCTTCGATGCAGGACGCCTCGCGTCAGTCTGGATTCGTCGCTGTTACTGCATTTTTCAGCACGTTCACAGGCCATAAAAGAACCAGCGGTCTTTCGCTTTGTCTTATCTCGCCCATAAGAAAACGTTTGAGCGATAAATTTGTTTTAATTTTTATTTCGGGTGACGATTCTTCCCCTTTTAGGCTTAAGAGGGGCGTCGAGTTGTTGACAACAATGGTTCCTGTCCTAACCACCAGATGGCGCCACTGGGCGTTTAAAAAGTGAGAAAGTTAGAAATGTCGTAACGTCCGACAAAAATAGCTGCATTTAGCGTACGCAAGCGTGCATAAGGTTTTGGTATGTAGACAGCATCGATTAACCTCTTGCCACATCTGCGAACGCCGTGAGCAGACGACACACACACGATGAGCGGCGATGCGGTGGCCGGGAAGTGTGAACGAGACAGCATTTCGGCGGCCGCGGATTCCGCTTCCTCTCGCCGCCGAATGTCCAAGTGTGAACGCGCCATCAGACATTGATGCCGTTGATCTTGAGCCAACCAAAGGTAAGAAGGCAAACGTAGTTGTAGGGTTTGCTTCGCGCAAAATTCGTGACATCTTGCCCAAACTGGCGAAAAAGATGAAAATTTCCATTACAAGCTTGGAGCCGCCGCGGTGGCTGAGTGGTTATGGCGATCGGCTGCTGGCCCGAAAGACGCGGGTTCGATCCCGGCCGCGGCGGTCGAATTTCGATGGAGGCGAAATTCTAGCGGCCCGTGTACTGTGCGATGTCAGTGCACGTTAAAGAACCCCAGGTGGTCGAAATTTCCGGAGTCCTTCACTACGTCGTCCCTCATAGCATGAGTCGCTTTGGGACGTTAAACACCCATAAATCAAATCAATCAAATCAAATCGAAAATTGGGAACTTCTCGATCATTCGCATCACCAGTGCTGATGACCTGGAGCTAATAATTTGATTTAGGTAATGTTTTTCCCGATATGTTTACTGTGTCATGTGTAAATGCGCCATATTAAACTGCACATAGTCTGAAGATTCTCCAACGTGCGAAGCTTAACAAAAAATATCGACACCCTGTCAGCTTTATTAGCTACCCATTCTTTTCCATATGATATCATTGCATTATCTGAAACTTGGTTGAAGCCTGATGAGCTAATTAATATTCCGAACTTTAACTCCGTGTACCTCTCGCGACGAACACTGGCACGTGGCGGGGGAGTGGCATTATATATAAATAACAGCATCGTACGATATGCTATATTCGGAATTAAATTGACGATAGGTGTGTGGTACCATTCCCCAAGACCGAATATTAGCTTTTTCTCGATTCCTTAGAATCTAACTTGGATTACTTGCCTCCCTCAATATTGATGCAATAATACGCGGTGACACGTACGCCAACACATTAAGTCATAATAGCCCATCGTACTTAAATTGAATGCTATGGTTTTTTTAATCAACTAAATCAACCAATTCGAGTGACCTCTTCCTCAGCAAAGCTCATTGATCATGTTGTCGCTTAGTGGTGGCGGTTGTCCGGGTAGTGAGGAAAACAGCGCAAAGTTGTTCTGAAAGAAAACTCTTTATTTGGGCCGACCTGCGACCGCAATGGACTGAATGACTCGGCGGCGGCGAAAGCAACCAGCGCGTTCGGCGGTCGTCGAACAGAGAATTCCCGCCGCTCTCGGCCGTGCTCAATTTAAAGCTGATCGCTAACATTCGAGATACGGCGTGCAAACTTATACAGCAGTCCGGAACAACCTAGAATCGGCTCCGTCTCGATGCGACCAATCGAGATAAATGTGTTGATTGTTTTCCAGCAGCGCAGGGGACAAAGGACGAGACAAGTGCTCAGACACGGCGCTGAACTTACATCTGATTTTTATTGAGTCGACTTCCACTACTTAAATACAGTGGCAACCAATCTCAAATGAAAAGACACACTATATGCACACACACGGCGCTGAACTTACATCTGATTTTTTATTGAGTCGATTTCCACTACTTAAATACAGTGGCAACCAATCTCAAATGAAAAGGCAGATACACTGTATGCACAGACACGGCGCTGAACTTACATGTGATTTTTATTGAGTCGATTTCCACTACTTAAATACAGTGGCAACCAATCTCAAATGAAAAGACAGGTACACTGTATGCACAGACACGGCGCTGAACTTACATCTGATTTTTATTGAGTCGATTCCCACTACTTAAATACAGTGGCAACCAATCTCAAATGAAAAGACAGATGCACTATATGCACAGTCATGGCGCTGAACTTGCATCTGATTTTTATTGAGTCGATTTCCACTACTTAAATACAGTGGCAACCAATCTCAAATGAAAAGACATATCCACTGTATGCACAGACACGGCGCTGAACTTACATCTGATTTTTATTGAGTCGATTTCCACTACTTAAATACAGTGGCAACCAATCTCAAATGAAAAGACAGATACACTATATGCACAGTCATGGCGATGAATTACATCTGATTTTTATTGAGTCGATTTCCACTACTTAAATACAGTGGCAACCAATCTCAAATGAAAAGACAGATACACTGTATGCACAGACACGGCGCTGAACTTACATCTGATTTTTATTGAGTCGATTTCCACTACTTAAATACAGTGGCAACCAATCTCAAATGAAAAGACAGATACACTGTATGCACAGACACGGCGATGAACTTAACTGATTTTTATTGAGTCGATTTCCACTACTTAAATACAGTGGCAACCAATCTCAAATGAAAAGACAGATACACTGTATGCACAGT
This sequence comes from Amblyomma americanum, assembly GCA_030143305.2. Taxonomy (NCBI): domain Eukaryota; kingdom Metazoa; phylum Arthropoda; class Arachnida; order Ixodida; family Ixodidae; genus Amblyomma; species Amblyomma americanum. The sequence goes on along the minus strand of JARKHS020014587.1, from coordinate 20,467 downwards.
CATGGCGATGAACTTACAACTGATTTTTATTGAGTCGATTTCCACTACTTAAATACAGTGGCAACCAATCTCAAATGAAAAGACAGATACACTATATGCACAGTCATGGCGATGAACTTACAGCTGATTTTTATTGAGTCGATTTCCACTACTTAAATACAGTGGCAACCAATCTCAAATGAAAAGACAGATACACTATGTGCACAGTCATGGCGATGAACTTACAACTGATTTTTATTGAGTCGATTTCCACTACTTAAATACAGTGGCAACCAATCTCAAATGAAAAGACAGATACACTATATGCACAGTCATGGCGATGAACTTACAACTGATTTTTATTGAGTCGATTTCCACTACTTAAATACAGTGGCAACCAATCAATGTGTAAAAGACAGATACACTATATGCACAGTCATGGCGATGAACTTACAATTGATTTTTATTGAGTCGATTTCCACTACTTAAATACAGTGGCAACCAATCTCGAATGAAAAGACAGATACACTATATGCACAGACACGGCGATGAACTTACATCTGTTTTTATTGAGTCGATTTCCACTACTTAAATACAGTGGCAACCAATCTCAAATGAAAAGACAGCACTATATGCACAGACACGGCGATGAACTTACATCTGATTTTTATTGAGTCGATTTCCACTACTTAAATACAGTGTCGACTGTCGAATCATGAGGAGGTGCCGCTGTATTTAAGTAGTGGAAACGACTCAATAAAATCACTGTAAGTTCATCGCCATGACTGTGCATATAGTGTATCTGTTTTGATTCGAGATTGGTTGCCACTGTATTTAAGTAGTGGAAATCGACTCAATAAAAATCAGATGTAAGTTCAGCGCCGTGCTGTGCATATAGTAGCTGTCTTTTCATTGAGATTGGTTGCCACTGTATTTAAGTAAGTGGAAATCGACTCAATAAAAATCAGATGTAAGTTCAGCGCCATGTCTGTGCATACAGTGTATCTGTCTTTTCATTCGAGATTGGTTGCCACTGTATTTAAGTAGTGGAAATCGACTCAATAAAAATCAGATTAGTTCAGCGCCGTGTCTGTGCATATAGTGTAGTCTTTTCATTTGAGATTGGTTGCCACTGTATTTAAGTAGTGGAAATCGACTCAATAAAAATCAGATGTAAGTTCAGCGCCATGACTGTGCATACAGTGTATCTGTTTTCATTTGAGATTGGTTGCCACTGTATTTAAGTAGTGGAAATCGACTCAATAAAAATCAGATGTAAGTTCATCGCCATGACTGTGCATATAGTGATGTCTTTTCATTTGAGATTGGTTGCCACTGTATTTAAGTAGTGGAAATCGACTCAATAAAAATCAGATGTAAGTTCAGCGCCGTGTCTGTGCATACAGTGTATCTGTCTTTTCATTTGAGATTGGTTGCCACTGTATTTAAGTAGTGGAAATCGACTCAATAAAAATCAGATGTAAGTTCAGCGCCGTGTCTGTGCATATAGTGTATTGTCTTTTCATTTGAGATTGGTTGCCACTGTATTTAAGTAGTGGAAATCGACTCAATAAAAATCAGATGTAAGTTCAGCGCCGTGACTGTGCATATAGTGATCTGTCTTTTCATTTGAGATTGGTTGCCACTGTATTTAAGTAGTGGAAATCGACTCAATAAAAATCAGATGTAAGTTCAGCGCCATGACTGTGCATATAGTGTATCTGTCTTTTCATTTGAGATTGGTTGCCACTGTATTTAAGTAGTGGAAATCGACTCAATAAAAATCAGCTGTAAGTTCAGCGCCGTGTCTGTGCATACAGTGTATCTGCCTTTTCATTCGAGATTGGTTGCCACTGTATTTAAGTAGTGGAAATCGACTCAATAAAAATCAGCTGTAAGTTCAGCGCCGTGTCTGTGCATACAGTGTATCTGTCTTTTCATTCGAGATTGGTTGCCACTGTATTTAAGTAGTGGAAATCGACTCAATAAAAATCAGCTTGTAAGTTCATCGCCATGACTGTGCATATGGACCTCCTCCATGTTTGTAAACAAACGAGGTGGCGCTGCAGTCGCTAGCGAGCTCGTGGTAGGCAAAAGGTCGGGGAGTGGCGTCGCGGATAGGTGTTGAGCGCGGGTTTTCAAGGCTTGTAGGCGCGTTTCCAGTTTCTGCGAATCATAGCAATGGTCGATGCTTCCAACTTAGTAATTTGTTGAAGTACACGAGCTCGCGTTGGCCACGTGCGGCCTATAAAGAGAAATAGTTTGCCACTGTATTGTATATATGTTTAGTAGCAAACATGTAGAAAGCGTTCCTGCCGTTTATTTATGCGCTAGCCATTGAATAAAACAAGTTTTAACACTCTGCACTAGCCGGAATGATTTTACTTCGGGACAATAGTGAGGGGAAGTGCTGGCCTTGTTTCGTCGGAGCAGACATGCGCTCATCGTCTGCTGACATACCTACGTGTCGCGCTGTGCGAAAAGTGGTGACAGCGTCGTGTCCCTGATCTCCTGTCTCGCTTAGCGCTGTTTTTAGCCGCATGACCACACACCAGCCAGGCCGACTTGTCCTCTTGTTAAGCTGGTCGATTTGGTGAAAATTTTTGATTTCTAGAATTATTTTCTTTCCTATCCCTGAAGTCTAGTTTCGTGACGAAAAATTATAGCAAAATATTGAGTACAAATTTATAAATTACGCTTTTTAGAAGTGTGGTCGTCAAAAATTGTGAGGTAATTTCTTTGATTTGAGTGCCGCATTTCTTTGACCAAAGCGAAAGCGAAGATGCCATAAACGAGGGAATAAACTTTAAGGTTCGTTTTGTGACCTCTCACATTTTCTGCGACTGGATCACTCACCTTCTTAATTCGCATGAAAATCAAATGATTCCATTTGTCGCAAACTATTCCTGAGACGTTGAGGAGCGTAATAAATCTCTCGATTTTTTTCCCTACACGTGCAGTACTGTGTTAGTTATTTCTTATAAGAAACGTTTTCATGTAACTATGCACGCATAAGTACTGATCATATAGAAAAAGAACTAATCGCGTCATCGTACAGAACAGGGCTTTATGTACATGCTGGCATGAAAAAACTGCGCACTATCTAGTCAATTATTTGAGATCTTGGCGGGACTTGACGACGGTGTTAATTATAATTACCCAGAACTGCACCAGGTATAGGTATAAATAAAAGGAATTACTGAAACTAGCGTAGGAATTTCATATTTGCACCAAGTTTAGTTACATATCGCATGCATGAATAACGAAAACACTTTTCATTGCCGCGTCCCCTCTCAATCTCGCCACGTGTCTGTTAGTAGCACGCCTGCGGCTGCTTCGTTCCAAACAAGCTTCGCGATCATGTACTACCTCATGAAACTTGACACATGCATGATGCAATGAAAAAGCATATGGCGTTTAGCACACTTAAGGTACGCTATTCTAAGCACACCAACGCGACCGCGCAAGATTGACACAACTTACCAGACTTCTTTCTACTCGAATGAAATAATTACGTCGTCATATCAAGAAACAGTTTCAAGTAAATATTAAATGTCATAAAACGCGCCATTAAAACATGCTGTGCTATTAACAAAAAAACGCATTCCTTGGGGGCGAGTGAACCTGTCGGCGCCCCGTGCACTCCGGCTCAAGGTGATAAGTACGTGTGCAGCTGCATATGTCTTTTTTTTTTCCTTGAGCAATTATCAGCCTACTATCCTGAAGTTCAGGTGAATGAACGCAGTAACTTGCATGCTATTAAGTGCATTGAGTGTCAGTGCCTATCGACTCCCAGACTTCGCGCTTTACTACCGTGGCCCAATGCCTGTTAGCCAGTTTCCGAATGCGGTATTTATGCGCGAGAAACCTATCGAGGCTAAATTAATATTTTTTTATGCTACTACGCGGATCCAGCAGTGACGCACCTGGTCAATACATGCTGTTTCTGCAGTGCACAGGCTTGAAGCAGTCGCCGGTAGCTGCGGCAGCTGCGGTAGGCACGGGCAAGCGGAACCTGTTTTGCCTACCATGCGAAAGTCGCTGCTAACATCAGCGCCACCGCATCTTCGTGACGTCGCGGGGTGAAGGAGGTCCATAGTGTATCTGTCCTTTGATTCGAGATTGGTTGCCACTGTATTTAAGTAGTGGAAATCGACTCAATAAAAATCAGATGTAAGTTCAGCGCCGTGTGTGCATATAGTGTGTCTTTTCATTTGAGATTGGTTGCCACTGTATTTAAGTAGTGGAAATCGACTCAATAAAAATCAGATGTAAGTTCAGCGCCGTGTCTGTGCATACAGTGTATCTGTCTTTTCATTCGAGATTGGTTGCCACTGTATTTAAGTAGTGGAAATCGACTCAATAAAAACCAGATTAAGTTCAGCGCCGTGTCTGTGCATATAGTGTGTCTTTTCATTTGAGATTGGTTGCCACTGTATTTAAGTAGTGGAAATCGACTCAATAAAAATCAGATATAAGTTCAGCGCCGTGTCTGTGCATACAGTGTATGTCTTTTCATTTGAGATTGGTTGCCACTGTATTTAAGTAGTGGAAATCGACTCAATAAAAATCAGATGTAAGTTCAGCGCCGTGTCTGTGCATATAGTGTATCTGTCTTTTCATTTGAGATTGGTTGCCACTGTATTTAAGTGGTGGAAATCGGCTCAATAAAAATCAGATGTAAGTTCAGCGCCGTGTCTGTGCATACAGTGTATCTGTCTTTTCATTTGAGATTGGTTGCCACTGTATTTAAGTAGTGGAAATCGATTCAATAAAAATCAGATGTAAGTTCAGCGCCGTGTCTGTGCATATAGTGTATTGTCTTTTCATTCGAGATTGGTTGCCACTGTATTTAAGTAGTGGAAATCGACTCAATAAAAATCAGATGTAAGTTCAGCGCCGTGTCTGTGCATATAGTGTAGTCTTTTCATTTGAGATTGGTTGCCACTGTATTTAAGTAGTGGAAATCGACTCAATAAAAATCAGATGTAAGTTCAGCGCCGTGTCTGTGCATACAGTGTATCTGTCTTTTCATTCGAGATTGGTTGCCACTGTATTTAAGTAGTGGAAATCGACTCAATAAAAATCAGATGTAAGTTCAGCGCCGTGTCTGTGCATACAGTGTATCTGTCTTTTCATTCGAGATTGGTTGCCACTGTATTTAAGTAGTGGAAATCGACTCAATAAAAATCAGATGTAAGTTCAGCGCCGTGTCTGTGCATACAGTGTATCTGTCTTTTCATTCGAGATTGGTTGCCACTGTATTTAAGTAGTGGAAATCGACTCAATAAAAATCAGATGTAAGTTCAGCGCCGTGTCTGTGCATATAGTGTGTCTTTTCATTTGAGATTGGTTGCCACTGTATTTAAGTAGTGGAAATCGACTCAATAAAAATCAGATGTAAGTTCAGCGCCGTGTCTGTGCATACAGTGTATCTGTCTTTTCATTTGAGATTGGTTGCCACTGTATTTAAGTAGTGGAAATCGACTCAATAAAAATCAGATGTAAGTTCAGCGCCGTGTCTGTGCATATAGTGTGTCTTTTCATTTGAGATTGGTTGCCACTGTATTTAAGTAGTGGAAATCGACTCAATAAAAACAGATGTAAGTTCAGCGCCGTGTCTGTGCATACAGTGTATCTGTCTTTTCATTCGAGATTGGTTGCCACTGTATTTAAGTAGTGGAAATCGACTCAATAAAAATCAGATGTAAGTTCAGCGCCGTGTCTGTGCATATAGTGATGTCTTTTCATTTGAGATTGGTTGCCACTGTATTTAAGTAGTGGAAATCGACTCAATAAAAATCAGATGTAAGTTCAGCGCCGTGTCTGTGCATATAGTGTATGTCTTTTCATTTGAGATTGGTTGCCACTGTATTTAAGTAGTGGAAATCGACTCAATAAAAATCAGATGTAAGTTCAGCGCCGTGTCTGTGCATATAGTGTGTCTTTTCATTTGAGATTGGTTGCCACTGTATTTGAGTAGTGGAAATCGACTCAATAAAAATCAGATTTAAGTTCAGGGCCGTGTCAGTGCATACAGTGTGTCTTTTCTTTTGAGATTGGTTGCCACTGTATTTAAGTAGTGGAAATCGACTCAATAAAAATCAGCTGTAAGTTCATCGCCATGACTGTGCATATAGTGTATCTGTCTTCTCATTTGAGATTGGTTGCCACTGTATTTAAGTGAGTGGAAATCGACTCAATAAAAATCAGATGTAAGTTCAGCGCCGTGTCTGTGCATACAGTGTATCTGTCTTTTCATTCGAGATTGGTTGCCACTGTATTTAAGTAGTGGAAATCGATTCAATAAAAATCAGATTTAAGTTCAGCGCCGTGTCTGTGCTTATAGTGTGTCTTTTCTTTTGAGATTGGTTGCCACTGTATTTAAGTAGTGGAAATCGACTCAATAAAAATCAGATGTAAGTTCAGGGCCGTGTCCGTGCATATAGTGTCTTTTCTTTTGAGATTGGTTGCCACTGTATTTAAGTAGTGGAAATCGACTCAATAAAAATCAGATGTAAGTTCAGCGCCGTGTCTGGGCATACAGTGTGTCTGTCTTTTCATTCGAGATTGGTTGCCACTGTATTTAAGTAGTGGAAATCGACTCAATAAAAAATCAGATGTAAGTTCAGCGCCGTGTCTGTGCTTATAGTGTGTCTTTTCTTTTGAGATTGGTTGCCACTGTATTTAAGTAGTGGAAATCGACTCAATAAAAAATCAGATGTAAGTTCAGCGCCGTGTCTGTGCAGTTGTCTCGTGCTTTGTCCCCTGCGCTGCTGGAAAACAATGTCACACCAACTAGCCCAAGCTTCCACAGTATCAGAATCCGAGATAAATGTCGTCGCGTCTTGCATCGCGAGCAAAGCGATAAAGCTGCGTGTCGGCACGTTTGAAGAATGAGCAAACAGTACAAAGATTCGCGGCAATATTACATTTAACTTCGATACCTCACTGGCCATCACAGGCGCTATTGATGTTGATATCACTGACCATTTTGCTGTGTTTGTTCTTCGGCCATCCATAGCAGGGAACAAAAAACCAAAAAGAAAACTCGTAATAACAAATGTAAATCATAACGTGCAAAGTTTCACCACTTAATAGGTATTAATAAATCGTGTGCTGCAGAAACGGTCATTGATTGGAAGACCCCATCCATTATGTCCCTGGGTCGCACATCGGACTTCGGCCACTATAAAAATAAAAGACCAATGGTACACGAGACACAAGAAATTCAAAGACAATGCCTACTATCGTAGCCAGTATAAAGTGTACAGAACTAAAACCCTCAAATTACTTCGAAGAAGAAAAAAACGTTATCACACCTGTCTCATTGAAAGGAACACACAAACAAAATGTGGCAAATAGTTGATTCAGTAATTAAAAATCGCAACAGTAATCACATATTGCCAGATATTACTTCATCTATTCGTACCCCAGAAAGCTTGGCGGACAAATTCAATGAATATTTCTGGAGCATAGGTAGAATTCTTTAGAAACAAATCGGTACATCCGAAGCTCCTGAGTTGCTGGCAAGCTCCTCACACATTCGTCTATGATAACTTCACCAGTGATGACATTTTTTTCTACTTATAAAGCTATACCTGAAGATCAGATTCCCATTTTTATCATAAAACAACATATTGAGGAGCTCAGTGGACATTTCTCAAAATTATTTAATGCTTTCTTTTATAAGGGTATAAATATCCCGACATATTCAATATAGCTCAAGTTACCCCCATTTTTAAGGCATGGAATAAAAATGACCAATATCAATACTTTCTGCCCTAAACACGGTATTCGAGGAGCTGCTGGTAAAACGTTTTACTCGATTTCTATAGAAATATAACGTACTATAAAATAATCAACACGGCTTTAGATAATAGTTCTACTTCATCTGCTGTGCAGGGGTTAAGTGTATTTACTAATAAAGCTTTACATAATAAAAAAATATACAGTTGGCATTTTTATTGACATTCAGAAGACATTCGATTAAGTAAATCATGATATTGATAAGATCTGGTGAAAGCAGGGAATGAAAAAGTGTTTTCTGTGATTGCCGTCGCTCCTAAATGTTTAGAGCGAATACACCGACTCGGTGGAAAGCAGGGTAATTCGCGACCAGTTATCATCCGCCTTTTTCATTTCAACGAAAAACAGGAAATTATGCGCAACTGTTCCAAGCTGAAGGACACTGGGGTTTCGATCAGCGAGGTTTTTTCAATGCAAGTGAGAAGTTAAGTGGAAAGAAAGTGCGGCTTGCTTACGGCAATAAGCTCTATGTGGATGACAATGCTTATTACTGGGATGATGACGCTAAAACGCGAAAGGCTTACCGGGATGCTCGTAACCGCGGGATTGAAAGCAGCTCCCAGGACAACGAGAAATCTTCCTGTTGAGCTCGTAATTTTGAACCTAAATGCAAGGAGTATTTTCAACAAGATGTCACATTTCGAAGCTGTCCTCTTAGAACACGAACCGGATATCGTGATTCTCACTGAAGCTTGGCTAAATGATTCCATTGAGAGTGCTGAATTTCTTCCTCCGAATTATGCAGCGTACCGCAAAGACCGTGGATCTCGAGGAGGAGGAGTTTCCATTACATATAAAACTTCAATTGTTTGTACAGAAATTGCTTCCCCACCTGATTTGGAGTGTGTCGTGTGTTCCACGGAAATTGGGGGTTTGTTAATTGTAGTTGTCGCAGTATATCGTCCTCCAGGAACCAGTGAGGAATACATGATTTTACTTAATGATTTCTTAACTGACAAGTTCGGTCACAGTAAATGCAAGATGATAATTGCTGGGGATTTTAATCTGCCACTTATGGACTGGACAAACCTTAAAGAAGGTCAGAATGAACAGGCAACTTCTCGCGCTCTTCTAGATATTGTTTTCTCCCTAGATTTAATGCAAATTGTGAGCACACCCACGCGAATCCATGAAACGGGAGAGTCGCTGCTTGACCTGGTCTTTTTAAATAAGTCTGTTTCACAGTTAAATTATTGGTATGAAGTCTTAGAAGGGGTCTCTGATCACAAGATGGTGATTACGCATATATACACTAAATACCACACCGTTGAAAACAATAAAACCTTGACCGTCTCGGACTTCTCTAAAGCTGATGATGTCGCAATATTAGATAACCTAGAACTAGGGTATGATGATTTCACTCGTTATGTCTTTCTAGAATTTACGTCTGTAAACGATGCGTGGGAGAGGTTGAAAACATTGGTGTTTGACTCGATAAAGCGATTTGTTCCCATGCGCACTAAAAAAGTCAACAAAAGAAACCCATGGATTACACGAACGATTATACATAAAAACTCCTTTTGAAACGTCTCAGGGCTAAACAATTCACCTCTAAAACAGCGCGCGAGTCTATTAAAGTACTCTGTCAGGAGTTGAAAATGGAAATTATCCAAGCAAAGCACCTTTATATGAGTCAAACACTAACTAGGAGGCGCTTGTCCCGTTCGTCTCTGTCCCTTGTGTTCTTTGTCGCGCTACAAGCATCCCCTCGAGCAAAATGAACCAACTCGCCCAGCAAAATGTTTTATTGAGTTTTATCAAAACGGCTCCTGGAAAATTTTGGAGATATGTTTCAAAGCCAAAATATGGCATAGAATTTTTGACAAGCAAAGGTAGAACTATCACTGATAGGACTGAAATGGCATGCCTCGTAAATGAATACCTTGAATCAGTTTTTATTTTGGATGACGGTACTACGCCCCAAACGGAATCTCTTGCTATACAACCTGGACGAAAAAAAAATCCCCAGGTCCTGATGAAATTCCTAATGCTTTTTTTCAAAGCGATATGCAGAGTGGTGTTCCTATTACCTCGTAGATGTTTTCACAAAATCCCCTGAATCCGGTCGAGTACATAATGACTGGAAACGGGCTAAGGTTATACCAATTCATAAACAAGGTCCCAAAGATGATGTCACGAATTACCGACCAATTTCCCTGACCAGTACATGTTGCAAAACGCTGGAGCATATTTTGACCAACCACTTGATGAAATTTGTGGAGGAAAACGGCATTCCGGGGACCAATCAGCACGGTTTTCGACGGGGCTACTCAACATCCACAATTCTGACTGAGCTTATACATGAGATTGGTGAATGTATTGACAGAAGGGGACAAATCGATATAATTTTTATCGATTTCCGGAAAGCTTTCGATAGAATATCGCATAGAAAGCTGCTTATAAAACTGTCCTATACCCTCGGCAACAATCAGCTAGTGAACTCGATGGAGGCATACCTATCACAAAGGGAGCGATTTGTTTCATTAAACTGTACTTATAGTTCTAAAAAATCAGTACGATCAGGTGTGCCGCAAGGATCGGTAATAGGGCCTTTACTGTTTTCGATATATGTCAGTGATATGAGCACAGGTTTTTCCCCAGAGTTGCGATGAAACATTATGCAGATGATACCATTGTGTATTCAAAAATATATTCCTCTTCTGACCAGCAAAAACTTAGCAATCATTTGGAGAAAATTAGTTTCTGGTGTGATGAGTGGCAAATAGAACTAAATGCATCGGAAACATCTTTTATGTGCATGACACGCAAAAAAGACCCCTTAACCTTCCCTTACAGTATCAATGGTGAAGCATTAGCTCAAGTAACCGATGTCAAATGCTTAGGAATTCATCTTAAACAAGACCTAAACTGGACAACGCACATTGACAACGTTTGCAATAAGGCCACGCGGAAGCTCTGGTTATTGCGAAGAAAACTTCATGATGCCACTGTAGAGGTAAAGCTACTAGCTTACAAGATGGCTGTGCTTCCAGTGCTGACTTACGATAGTCATGTTTGGGAGCCATATACTAAACAAAACATATCAAAATGTGAACCGGTACAAAACAAAGCTCTAAGATTTATTTTTAACTCGTACTCTAGAACCCAATCAGTGTCTGAACTTAGAAACAGGGCCGGGCTGACAACTTTGAAGCATAAACTGCAGTTTAACAGGCTGATATCCTTTTTCATATGCTGACAGGTAGCTATAAGCTCAATCTAGACCAATACATCAAACCACTGAATACTTCTGGCAGCAGAACAAAACATTCCAAACATATCACACCTCTGGATTTTAGAACAGATTCTTTCAAATACACTTTTCTGGTTCGCACTTTTGACGAATTGAACAAATTACCAAAAGAAGTAGTTCAATGTTCGGATGAAAGGCTTTTGAAAACGCCCTCACGAAGTATTTGTGACTGGTTTGACTGGTATGTTTTTGACCCATATCACATGTAATTTTGTCTAAATACCATCTATGTTTTTAATTTGTATTTCTCCTAAGGCGGTGATCTGCTAATGTATTGCATCTAGTTTTTGATTATTTCACCAACTCCTGTCTTGGCAGCTGCGGACAGTATGAATAAATAAATAAAATAAAAATATCCTGCTGTCAAAGTTAGAACGTTATGGATTTAGATGACTATCTCAGCAGTTTCTGTGCAACTATCTTTCCGACCGCAAACAATGTGTAAAAATAGGCACAACTCTTCTAATGCGAATTCTCTTCTTTTTGGTGTACCTCAAGGCTAAGTATGTACTAGTGCCTTTACTTTTTCTTTCAAATATAATTGGTCTTCCGCATTCTCTTAATCACGGCCTGTTATGTATGCCGATGTGACTGCCCCTCTCTTTCCTAGCCGCGACTTCAGTAGAACGTGAAGCAAATAGGGAGCTCCGTATGATATCTAAATGGTTTTGTAGCGATATCTACATTACGGTAGCGTTTCGAGCCTTCAGCGTGGCGGCGCCGCCACCCTGTGGCAGCGCCGTCACACTGCCACGTGGTTGCTCATGTGGTGAAGAGCAGCTGCCGGCGCCGCGGCGCCGTGGCTGATCACGTGACCAGCCACGTGGTGCGGAGCAGCTGCTGGTGCCGGCGAAACCGAGCTGCCACATCTGCGCGCATGCGCCGTGTCAAGTGGAACGAAGATGAAGAAGGAACGCCCAGCGAAACAGAGCGGCGAAAGACTGACTTTGCAATTCGACTGAGCTAGTTCCACTCGGCCAAATGCAGCTATCGCGTCACTCGCGGTTTAACCAGAGCTAAAGGACAGCCATTTTCTTCTTGAGAAACAACTCAAATATAAACTTGTTCCAAAAGAATGAGGAGTTTTGCGAGTTGGATGTAGTTCATTCTGGCAGAAAATTCTGCGCGGAAGGGCGGAAGACACTGGAAGGGGTACAAAACAGGGCTGTCTCGCAACTAAGTTTTATTCTGAAGGAACGCATTCGTCTTTCGTCCTTCCTCGCTGAGTTTTCTGCCAAAATTAAATATAAACCCCTCGAAAAGTAAGTACATTACGTTTACTAGTCCCTATAAAATCCCGTACATGTAATTACAGTTACAAATTATTAATAGCTTTCCTGAAAAACTCGATCAGTACATTATTCTAGGCATAACTCTGGACTCAATATTTAGTTTCAATCTGCACATAACTAATGTAGCCAGTAGACTAAGAAGTGCCTGCTTCGTCTTATTAAACGCAAGAAAGTTATTTTCAGTTAGCACACTAAGAACACAATTATTGCCTTTTCCACAGCCAAATTACTTACTGCATTGAATCATGGGGACTCGCTTATACTACGCACCTAAAATACTCATATTACAGAAAAGAGCCATTCATGTTTAACTATAACACATAGCGAACCCTTTGACAGAACTACTCCACTGTTCCGTAATCTAAATATTATGCCTTCTGCACTGACCGAACTTATAATCTAGCGTGTATGGTCATACACACTCATTCAAAAAACATCCCAACACCCTGTTCAGATTTTATACATCCATCCCGTCAAACAAGGAATGATTTCAACCGCTGCTTTATCCTTCTGGTTATTCATAACGACTGCGGTAATATAGCCATCGTCTATGGTGCTGCCATAATTTGGAACAAGCTTCCAGTAGACTTAAAAACAAGGCGCATTTCTATCACTGAAATTGAAAGTTTCTACCTTTCACTATAACATGTCTTTTTGTATATATGTAAATACTGTATAATTTCTGTTGGGAAAAGGCTGTTCTGATGCGACTTGATTTTAAATCAATGTTATTTTAAGTGTAATATATTTTACACCTTTTTAATCTTTATATGTAACTATTGTATACTTTCGAATCGAAGAAATGCATTCCGAGACTGTTGCGCTACTTTTTTTCTGTACTCATTGCATCGGCCCAAGTCCAGCCGAGGAGGCTGAAGGCCCAGGTGTTTCACATGTATGTTTTACCGACCGCATTCAGAGATATAAAGGTTGAAAAAATGAAACCTCAGCAGCGCCACAACAGAGCGTTCATGAGTGGGCGACTGCAGCGCCACCGCTTCGTTCGCAAGTGCAGGCGTGTAGTGCAGATAAATCCTTTCCTTGCACATTTAAAAAAGAAAGGTAACTATAGCAACTTGCGAAACTGCAGCGCCCAAATGAGGGCCCCATTTTCAAGGCGGATCAATTGTGACCGTATCGCGGAGCCTCTCGCCACGGACAACAGCGATACTTTTCTATTTTTGCAGATGCTACACAGTTGAGCCTCTCTGGAAGACACTCTGCGCCGCACTTCGGCGTGTTTTGGAAGCGACGAGACGTTGGCGCTATGGGACGCGGAACTGCAACACTTTGTCTTTGATTCCTTGCAGTCGCTCGAACGCAGTGCCGCACACTCCATTCGTGTCGTCCATCTCGACGTGGAACGCCGCCACGCCGATCTTGCGCTTGGGGGGCAGTAGCGCCATCCTTCGGCGGGCCTGCGCACGAAGAACGGTGCGGAAGAGTGAAGGCGGCTAGTCAGTTCACGGTGCGTACTGAGGATGCAGCGCTCAGCTAGTACACGCTTGTTAGAGAGAAAGTTCACGTGCCTGGCAGCATGCAGGAAGTTGTTGAGGTTAACTGCCGCTTAGAGAACGTTATTACTGGGGCCGATGGGTAACGCAGCGGATTTTTCGTTTCCGCCAGCATGACGAACAACGCGCAAGTCAAAACGGGCACATCTGAACCCAGAAATACTGTTAACGGTCCTAAAACACCCTATCTTCAAAAAATAAAAATATGTGCCCAGAATATACCGCATAGGTTAACACAGAAATGCGGAAAATAAAAGAAAAGTAGAGCTTTTGCCCAGTCTTGCGCGAATGCCTCCCGAGAAGGCTATGCAATGTTAATCCAATTAGAGGTTTATGTCATCTTTATGAACAATAGATAGAGATTCGATAGGGAAATCTAAATGGGAAAGTAAGCAGAGTCGACGCCATGAAGTCCCTACAGTTCCTCGCTTGGCAGCGTGCAAGGGAAGTAGACAATGCCCCAGGATGAGAAACTCCGATAAAGCCCACGAGGTCGCTGGCATCGGTACATTTACTGTTTCTAGAAACATGGTGCGTGAGCTCCGAAGGAAAAGCGTGGCAAAACACTCTGGCGCAGGTTATAGCTGCGTGCTCTTCAAGAAAGCACGGAGAAGCGATGGCCGTGCAACCTCGACGCTGGCTGCTTTATATGAAACCGAGCCTTCGTATTCCCTCCCATACCAGAACTTAACACTACAGGACACCGGCGAGATTAGCACACTGAAAAACCTTTCAAAATCCCCCTGGGACAGCCCCCTTAAGCGTCTACCGACCGGCTGCCTGCCATTGGGGTTGGAGCGAGCACACTACAAGAACGTACACAAGCTCACTTTTTAAGTCAGTATGAACGAAAGGACACTCTAAAGAGAAAGGAGCAAAGAGGGAGTAAGCTGCCCTCTCCGCAGCACCCCAGCTATTCGGCCAGAGTAAAACTATTTATTTTCGGTATTGTGCCGATTTCGTGTGCGGCTTGGGAGCTAGGGCAATCCCTTTTATAAAAGGTACGGCGCTAGAGGAGATCTAGCTCCATGTTTAGTCGCATAAAGGCGTATTAATGTCTAGAGCGCAAGAACAGAAGTTGGAGTTATGCTCGGTATCTGATATCCGCCCAAGGTGGTTACGTTGGTTGGTCAAGAGAAGGGCTAATCGTTTTAAACAGGATAGGGTGAATTCAAGGGGAAACATTTCAAGATTCCTTCCAGGCTCCCTCCGATATCGCCCTCATCAGGACGTCGACACTCCATTCTTAGAATTGAAGGGAACAAGACGGACCGTGCCAGGGAGCGAAAGAAAAAAAACGGCGATCCCTGCAATTCATGAGGATCAGTGTGCGTAAGCATTAGTGTTCCCCCTTGACGGTGGTGGGTGGCGTGATCCACTCCCGCCACTGTCCCCACCCCATCGACTGATTCACGACCCCCCCCCCCCCCCATTTTCCTTTTTCCACCTGTCGGCTCCGGTCAACTCGCCGCCTCACCCTCTCTTCACTTTCTTCCTGCCCTCTCCCTCTTGTTCTCTCTCTCTCAACTTTTCCCCTCTTTATTTTGCCTGCGGTCACCAATGGCCTCGCACGCCGCCAACGCCGGACGTTTTTCTAGCGATAGCTGCACTACGCCACCTCTTCGACCCTTCGGCGTGGCACCACTTGAGCTCCGTGGCGGCGCCGTTGGCCACGTGGTTGGCCACGGGGTGCTGAGCAGCTGCTGCTGCCGGCGGCGCGGCGCGCTACAGCTGCAACAAACAGCTGTGCGCATGCGCCGTGTCAAGTGGGACGAAGATGAAGAAGGAACGCCCAGCGAAACGGAGCGGCGAAAGACGGATTTTAAAATTCGACTGAGCTAGCTTCACTTGGTCAGATGTAGCTATGGCGTCACTCCAGGTTTAACCAGAGCTAAACCACATCCATTTTTTGGCGTTAGTAGAGCCTTTAATGCTTACACAATATATAATGGTTAGCGGATGACGAGAAGGCCATCTGGCCTGACCACCCACCTTCTCTGCGATCTGCGTAGAGTTTTCGAACATCACGATCGTCTTATTTAACCACATTTGAAAAATGGTGGACTTGTGGACAGGGTCTCGGGGGTAGGTACGTGTTCTACAGAGGGTGTCGTAGCGACAGCTGCATGCCTAAAACAAAAAACAAAAATTCGCAAGCGATCTTAAGACGTGAGGCGACCAATCTGCGGTAGCAGTATTGGTTGCACATTCCTCATTTGCATTTATCACCTTACCATTGAGTCTTTAGGTTAGATTTCACCGTAACTTTATATGTTTGCAATGCGATAGCATTAGCGGCCATTGACTTTACTGAAAGTGACGTCGCTTCCGGTTTGGTGATGTCGCTTCCTTTCAGCCGATGGGAATGCTACCGTCTGGTGACACCACTTCCCTCCAGCCAATCAGAATATTTCCGTACCGAAACTTGACTTCTCTCCACCCTATGAGAATATTCCGGCCTGGTGACGTCATTTACCCCCAGCCAATGGGAAAGCGTTATGACCGATGACGCGTTTCGACCCCATAGAGATTTCGAATGCTGTAGCTTAACAATGGTAGAGAATAGCTAGTATTTCAAACTGTGCCCAAAGTATGCTTATTCTAATTCAGCGGCCGTGACCGGACGAGGATACTGCAAAAGCACTTGTAGAGACCTTCGTTGCAAGTGGACCGTAATCCAGATGATGATGACGACTATGATTGTGACAGTGCATCGGAAGGGAACATGGGAGCGGGTGCGAGATAGCCTCGAGCGAAAGGTGCCGCAGGTGTTATCTTCGCAGCATTCCCGTGCAGATTGTCGGCACAGCGCCCAAGTTCAAGCGCGCAATGCGCTTTGCCACCATGCCAAGTAAACAAAGCATGCAGAATGAATTAAGGACAAAAAAGTGCTAAGCTTAGCATTAACTTCAGGAGAAAACTACAAAAAGATGCTACAGTTCACTATCACCTTTTTTTTGCTTTCTTACTTGGAAGAGTGCTACCATTAAAGGTGCACTAAAGAGGAATCTGAACTCGGTTCTTCTTACCGCGGAAACATGATCTACGCTTTCCGAGCATTCTTAGAAACTTCGAGTTATGGTCCTGTGCGGCCGATTTCCCCAATTTAAATCAGATTAAACGTTCCGGCTCCCGCCTTTCTTTTTTAGCTCAACGCTTAAGGTAGGAGGAGTCAACCAATATGAGGAGTGCCTTTCAGCCAGCCCCTTGCTAGCTTGCCGCTCTGCCAACGGCGGACTGATACGTAGATCAAAGAGTCCACGCGTATTTTTATTTTTGTTCCGTGGGCCTAATTTGTGGCTATGTTGTCTGCGACTGAAACTATTTATTCACAGAAACCTAAAAAACAAAATAAAAGCGAAAGCGAAGCCGCCACGGGATTGGCTGAAAGGCGCTCCACGCGTTGGCTGACTCCTCTTACCTTCCGCGTTGAGTTCAAAAAGGCGGGAGCCGTGTTGTTTAATTAGACTCAAATTAGGAAAGCCGGCCACACAGGCGAATAATTCAAAGTTTCTAAGAATGCCCGGAACGTGTAGATTGAGTTCCCGCGGTAGAAAGACGAGTTCAGATCCCTCTTCAGTGCACCTTTAAGCCTTTACTTTTTCCACGTTTTGTGGTAGTGCGTTTATCTTCGACAGAGGGAGCTTTTATGCGGAGCCTTCCGCGGCGGATTCGGGATTCGTAGCGTAGGCCGTCAGCATACGGTCACGTGGTCGGTCCCGTGACCAAATGTTGATGGTCACGGATTCATGGTCACGTGACCAGCGTCTGGCACGTGACCATCCACCAGTCGCGATCGTTGCGGTAACCCATGTTGTCGGAAATTGTGCAGATTTTACTGTACGTCTTAGAAATTTGTAAAAAAAACAGGCATCAGCACGAGGACAGCTTACGGTGCATTTAGCGCGGTACGCAGCAGAGTGTGACCACTTGGCAATTTGTAGTGCGTGGGAACTAGACGCCCCATCGTGAATAGTGTCCAGCGGCGCAGTGTTGTGAACACTTGCCACCTGACATATTGTTGATACAACCAAGAGCCACCTGTCACATTGGTCAGCAGAGCTGCACAAAGCACACAAGAGCAAGGTGTCGGACTAGTTGGTATTGCGCACTCTAAATAGAAAGCAGTAGAAAAGGAAGCAAGATGTTCTCTAGCGCACTCCTTTTTAATACCATCTTTGTCCGTAAAGTTTCGAGACTGATTTATTTTCTTCTCTAGAAATTATCCCCCAAACAAATGTTGGTGCGTATATATAGCGCCATGTTTTCGGGCTAACCTGAGCTATTTATGTTAATTTCTGTGGCAGCCGCTAGATTGCTCTACCTGTAAAAATAGGGCAATAGAAAAGCGCTAGGAAGCGTCCATGGAACATAGATATTCCAAGAAGAGGGGGGAACCAAAACACGAAGTAGACAGAAAATGGGATACCTTCATAAAGTGTAGAAGGGACGCATCCTATAAGTAAATAAAAAAGATAGAAAAGCAGCCCAAAAATTCTGGAAACATCTAAATGCAATGAGTAATAAGACTAGGCTAGAACAAAAGTTTATTGTTACAGATGAGGGTATTCGACTAGAAGGGGATGAAGCAATAAAACACAGGAACAAGGATGACAGAAAAATTTACAGCAAAGCACGTGGTACATAATTTATCGAAGGAGGATAGACCGGTTAGAGCAATAGCTTCACTTGAGCAAGGAGAGTGGGAAAGGGCAGAAAAGAAGGTTCCTAGTGGCACGTCAACAGGACCAGATGGTATCCCGATTTTGTTGATAAAGAAGTTAGGACCAAAATCCAAGCAAACATTAATACAGGTAGTGAACAAAATGATATGGATGAGAAAGTCCCCGATGAATGGCGATTAAGTGGAATGAACATGATATATAAGGGAAAGGGGGACAAAGCAGACGTAAGTAACTATCGTCCCATAACAGTGACATCTGTGGTTTACAGGGTGGTGATGCAGATTATAAAGTATAGACTGCAGGCTTGGGTGGAGAACGAGGGGGTGTTAGGGGAACTACAGAATGGGTTCCGGAAACAAAGGAGGTTGGAGAACAATCTATTTTCATTGACACAGTGTATAGAAATTGCGGAAAAGGAACATAGGCCCTTATGGCTAGCATTTCTGGATATTAGGGGAGCCTATGACAACGTTACTCAGGAGCTTTTGTGGGACATACTGGGCACATTGGATGTGGAAAATGGAGTAATTAATCTTTTAAAAGATATATATAGAGGTAACAGAGTGCTCATAAAATGGGAAAAAAATGTATCAAGGCCTGTAGAGATACAGCGGGGGCTTAGACAAGGATGTCCTCTGTCCCCTTTGTTGTTCATGTTGTACCTGAAAGGGTTGGAGACCAAGCTAGAGGGGAGCGGACTAGCCTTCAACCTATTTTTTTCAAGCAAGGGGAATTGATTAAACAGACATTACCGGGACTAATATACGCGGACGATATAGTGATAATGGGTGACAACAAGGAAGACCTGCAGAAGTTGTTAGAAATATGCAGTACAGAGGGAGATAGATTAAGCTTCAAGTATAGTAAGGAAAAATCTACAGTCATGATATTTAATGAAGAGGGCGGCGAGCATAGAATACAGGAGTTCGTGCTAAAGGTAGTGAATGAGTACAAGTATCTTGGGGTGTGGATAAATAACAGTGCTCAGTATCTGACAGAACCTGAAAAATATGTAATGAATAAAGCTAGTAGGAATGCAGGTGTCATGAAAAATAGGGCACTGTGGAATTACAATAGGTATGAGGTGGTAAGAGGGATCTAGAAAGGGGTGATGGTCCCTAGCCTGACCTTCGGTAATGCGGTCCTGTGTATGAGGCCAGATGTTCAAGCAAGGCTGGAAATTAAACAACGGGGAGTAGGGAGGTTAGCTTTGGGAGCACATGGCAATACACCAAATCAGGGGGTACAGGGTGATATGGGATGGGCGTCTTTCGAGAGCAGAGAGGCTAGCAGTAAGATAGCATTTGAGGAACGATTGAGAAAGATGGAGGAAAAGCAGTGGGCTAGGAAAGTTTTCAGATACCTGTATATAAAGAATGTTGGCCCGAAATGGAGAAAGCGAACTAGAAAATTGACAAGCAAATATCTGGACAGCAGTAAGGGGCAAATCAGCAATTATCGGTTAAGAAAAAGGTTAAAGAAACAGAGAGAGCTCTGTGGAAAACAGGGATGCTGACGAAATCAGCACTGGGAACATACCGAACCTTTAAACAGGAAATTGTCAAAGAAAATATCTATGATAATTGTAGGGGAAGCTCTTTGTTGTTTGAGGCCAGGACTGGAGTTTTGCGGACTAAGATGTATAGTGTCAGGTACCAGGAGATAGACACTTTGTGCATTGCGTGCGGAGAGGAGGAGGAAACGGCTGAACACTTGATACTTTTCTGTAAAGGGCTTCACCCTACAGTGGAAAGCAGCGGGGCTGACTTACCCAAGGCATTGGGGTTTAGGAATAGTGAAGGGAAAGTGGATTTTAAGAGGTTAGAAGTAACCAAGCGAAGGTTATCTGATTGGTGGCTAAAAGCAAGACAGGAGTAAAATTTCACAAGACATGGCTAGGTGGCTTGAGCCAACGCCCGATGCAAAGGGTTCAGC
>JARKHS020014586.1:0-26899 GCA_030143305.2 Amblyomma americanum | reverse complement strand
CGAGACAAGCGCATCTGGGAGGAGCTCCCGAGGGAGACGTTTATTTACATACGGCTGCACTCACGCCGCCTAGCGGAGCGATCGACGCATAGCGTCATCTATCGCGGGAGAATTTTAAATCGCATCACTATTCTACGCATCTGTCATGATAGATCACGTCAAGATAAATCGTTTGCTATAAGCTCTTTTTGTGTACGTCCAACCGATATCGAGTTACAGCGTCCTCAAGATAGGTGCCAAATCGAAATTTGCTTCGTTTGTGCGGTCACGTTGCGAATAAAATTCGGCTTCTTGTGTTATATCTTTACGTTTCAATTAGTATCAATTTAGACCAGGTTTATCTATTAATTAATTGCTGTGGTATATATATACCACCACACATAGGGTTCTATTTATATACCAAATTCGGTACGCAACTGTCCCCGGATGGGTACCCCTTGTTGTTGGAGTATATATAGTGTAATGAATGCATATTCCCCTGTTTATATACCAAATTCGGTACGCAACTGTCCCCGGATGGGTACCCCTTGTTGTTGGAGTATATATAGTGTAATGAATGCATATTCCCCTGTTTATATACCAAATTCGGTACGCAACTGTCCCCGGATGGGTACCCCTTGTTGTTGGAGTGTATATAGTGTAATGAATGTATATTCCCCTGGTCCTGGCCAGCTGCATCACCGACCGCCACCTTCTCCTTGACTACCCAGATCCCAGGGTGGCCGGGGGGCACCCACCACGGCCACTCCCATCCACCGGCCTCAGCGGCCATGAGAGGAGCATCCTCCTGAAGCTTCGAGTGGGCAGTGCCAACCCTGGATCCCGTATTCACTCCCTGGGCCTGTCCCTTTTTCCGACCAGCGACTACTGCAACAACCCTGACGAGACATTGGAGCATCTCTGCGAGTGCCCGGCCTTCTCTGCTCACAGAGTCAACTTGATGGCAGGCTTCTGCCTCCTGGGCTTCCCCTGCTCCTCGCAGCAAGATGTTTTCCCCGAAGGTTACCAACCTGCCAAAGCTCTGCTGCTGCTCCTGGCCTACCTGGAGGTGACAGGTCTCCACGGCCGTTTCTATGTCTGAAGGGGTCGGTTTGTGTCTAAGGACACTCCCTGTGTTGCATTGTGCTCCTTCCCTGTCCTCTCATTTCTCCCCCTCCCCTCCCTACTTCTATCGGCACGCCGGCAGTGAACGTGGTGGTTGAGCCTCCAGTAGACAAGATTATGCGTTCCTCCTTTCCACCCACTCAATCCCTCGCTCACTCACTCACAATGTATATGTGTAAAGCGGTCCTGTAACGGGGCGTTTTTATTGCGCGGGTACGGTCTATGGTCTACGGGCGCAACTAACTTTAGTTGCCACCACCTTGGCTATGACGCCGCACCGAGAGGCACAATTTTGGATTCGGGAAACCGAAACTATGCCGCCATTTTGTCCCCTGACGTCATAATCACAAGGTTCCTCTTCTATCCACCATACTGAACGGTGACATCTTGAGAACACAGCGCTTGCAGACAAAGGGCCAGAACAAGAAGGACACACACCTGAGCTAACTAACAACTTTTATTTCGGAAGGGGGCCGATCCGCGCCTTTTATACAGAATTGGAGGGAATGATGCGCACGCGCACAACACAGCCAGGTGGGAGCATGGAAAGAGCCAACACATAGACCAACTATTCTTATCGCCACTGATAACCAACAACGCAGCCAAAACAGGCAAGAAAAGAAAAAAGGAAAAAGAAAAAAGAAAAAAGAAAAAGAAAAAAGAAAAGAAGAGAAAGAACCAACGGGGGGAGCAAAGGCAGGGAACGTAAGAAACAATTCCAAAACGTACCAAAAGATCCCGAAGAAGCCAACAACCAACACGGCTAAACGACTGACGATGAAAGGTAACAAGAGGAATAAAAGGTGCAGGAAAAACCTGCGGGAGAGTAAAAGATTCGGCACAGCTAAAAGATGACGGAAACTAAAGGCGTTAAAATAGATACAAGCAAAAACCCAAGAAGCCGACGCGAAAGAATACAAGCAGAGAAGGTGGTCACTAAAATATGACATTGAACAGACAACAGATCTCTAAAAACAAGCAAAGAATCGTAAAAAACGTGTGGGCGATAAAACATAACAGAGAAGAATACAGAAGAGTTTAAAAAGGAAAACATCGCAAAAAAAAGAGGGCGCAAAAAAATCATCACGGAATGAAACGAAAAGAATACACTGAATCAAATCAAAGCAGAGAGGAATGAACACTCTTTGTCTAACAATGCAACTGATGGTGTGCTAACGCACTCATCTTTTAGCTTGGTAATAGTGGCTGGTTCAATGATTTCTCGAGTCAGTTGATTTAAGTTTTTTGCCAAAATATCTGTTTCCTTGAAAGTGGGGGAGACGCGTCGGCAAGGACTGCAATCACGGCAGTGTATGGCCAAATTACCGGACCTTTTATCCTCAGCATTAGCTTTATGTTCCAGTAACCGCTTATTGATACATCGGCCTGTTTGGCCGACGTACTTCCTGCCGCAGGGTAAAGGAATCGAATAGACGACACCCGACGAGCATGCTACGAACGGATCCCGATGCTGAATTGTGCAGTCTGGAACTTTTTCCCCAGAGCCGTTGACCTTCCTGCAGAGTCTAGAAAGCCGGTGAGGAGCAGAGAAAATAACGTCTACTCCTGCCCTTTTTCCAATTCTTTTTAGGTTGTGCGACAGTTGGTGGATGTAGGGGATTACAGCTACCTTTTTATTGCGACTCTGCCCTTCCCTTGAGGTTAGGCTCTTTCCTTGCCTCGTTTTCAACATTTTTTGAGCAACTGAGGATAGGAGTAGGGCCGGGTACCCAGAGCTGAGAAGCCTCTGCGCTTGGTTAAAGAAACTGCTTTCAAGACTGTGCGCGCAGGACTTGAGTAATGCGTTATTGAAGGTGGCCTGGATTATGTTTCTCTTGACCAATTTCGAATGAGCTGACTCATACGGTAAAAGTGGCTTATTGGCCCTTGGTTCGAAGATCCAGCATACGTGATCGGGTAAGAAGTGCAGCTTAAGTTCAAGAAAGCGAAGACAGCTATTTTCTTGAACTTCATGCGATAAAACGAGGGGATAAAAAGACTCCCTAAAAATGCCTAGAACCTTGGAAACTTCAGTCATGAAAGCATTGCCTGGGCAGTCGAGAAAAATTAGATAATCATCGACATATCTGAATATCTTTAGTACCGGTGAATTTGCACTCTTTGTGCTTACTTCTCTGTCACGCATGGCCAAGAAGAGGTCGCTCAGGATAGGGGCGATGCACGACCCAATACATATGCCCTGCTTCTGTATAAAAAGAGATCCATTCCACTCAGCATAGGTAGACCTAAGATATACAGACAATAATTCTAAAAAGCCACTAGCAGAAACGCCACATGCATTTTGAAAAGCCACAGCTCCGTGTTTGTCGATACACTCGTTTACACAAAGGAGCAGATCGTACTAGGAACGGGTCTTCTACTGCGAGAACGCTGAGATAGGCTTGAAAAAAGTTAGCAACCAATTTCTGCCAAGTGTCAATATCTGAAACGATTACACGAAGCGGGCACTCGGGTTTATGTGTTTTTGCAGTAAAAAATAAGCTGAGGGACATTCTTCTGCTATCTGTTATCGAGCGGGAAAGTTTATCGAGGTTCAACCGTTGGCACAACTTTCCTGCTGTGCTCTTAACTTTTGTCAAGGCAACGTTCTGACATTTGTCAAAGCAGGAATTGAGTGCGGACGATGCTTTTTCACAATAGACAACCTTCGGCAGTAAAACAAAACCCCCTTCCTTGTCAGCGGTTAGCAGGGACAAGTTGTTGTTTTTCAAGTAAGCGATAGTCTTCCCAATAGGTGGCTTTTTGCTGGTACGACTGTGGCGGTTGAGTACGTCAACGCCTTCGGAGACGCAACGATCTATGTCGGCTGCAGGAGCTGACCTTGAGACTTGCCTGACCATGGTCAGTAATTCCGGGGCTGAGGGGCTTGGTTCGATGGCGAACTTGGGCCCGCACTGGAGCAACTGCTGGAATTCCTTGGGAATGTTACTGGCGCCTCCTAAAAGATGAAGACGATTGCTGGCCGGTGCTTGCTTCTTTGGAACTACCGAAAAAGAATGTCTCGGCATCGTGTGATCTATTTCGAAGTTCAAGCCGTACAACAACGAGAGACCATTCATGGTAGTGACCGACCATTATGCATTATGATTACTGCCCAGCATATAGTGTCTAAGCGCGGCTCGCACGATGCAGCCTTAAATTTTCAGGCAATGCCGAAACAGTGGCGTTTGATTCAGCCATTAACCACTTAGATGCCAACTGCCTTCTTCGCACCTCCGATCACCAAGCTCCGGAAGCCGCTCTTGATGGCGAAGCATTCGTGAAGCAAATATAAAGAGCAAACTTTGTGGAGTAACAACGTGCCTTTCACGAGTAAGAAAGCAACAGTTTATAAAGCACCCGCCGCTGTGGCTGAATTGCTTTGCCTGCGGGGCTCACCCCAGCGTCATGGCTTCGATCCGGGCCGTGGCGGCTGTTGTTAGATGACGGAGAAATACGAAAATGCCCTTGTGCTGTGCGATGTCAGCGCGATTTAAACAACACCAGGTGGTCCACATCAATTCATCCCGGTTACTTCAGTTGGTAGAGCGACAGCTCCGTTGAACCGATGGTCCTGGGGTGAAACCTCGTATCAGGACGAATTTTATTTAACTGCGATGTTTTTGTGGAAGTTGTAAAGCTTTTTTTGTAGCCCAATGGCGGCGCTTGGGAGGATACCTCCCCTATTACAAATCTGCTATTTCCCTAACTGTTTCATGTACACGTACCAGCGTGACCTTTAAATCCTAGCTCTGAACCGAAAGCCAAATGAAGCACGACGTGCTAGCGCACATTGAATTTGGGTCAGTCAGCTAAATCGGCCGCAATCTCTCTCAACACTAACGTGCGACCATCTAACCGCCGGTTGGTATGCGCCTTATCGCGGTGCGTACATTAGGAACGAGCGAGAATGTGGGCACTTCTCACACACTTCTCTCTCTTCTGTCGCTGCGATACTTATGAAAAATTGGACGGATATATTTACATCATAGGCCCAGGTTGCCAGGTGTTTTTTCCTCCTTACAATTTTCATTGCCACACTAAGCGAATGAGGTCATTCTGGTTACAGAATCTGCTGTCAAATAGTTTTGGCGATTTTCAACTAAGTTGTCTCACCGGCAGGCGTCACCTACACGTCGATGCCGTGGCAGGTGCTGGTACGTCCTTCTCTTCTCTAGATAGCGCGTGAGTGTGCACCGTGTGAAGGGAATCTGAATTTAAAAGCCATGAAAATAGGCTATAAATGAAGCTTCACTAAAAAGCGGACTACCAAGTAAAGAAACGCTTATGGTGAAGAGTAAATTAACAACACACAACTAAGGAAATGCACGCATAGAAGCGACTTCGAACCTGACCATCAAAGCTAGTTTTTATATTAGAAAATTTATTCAAGTAGCGGAAACACCTTTGAGCTTTGAGAAGGTTATACACCTTCGAGATTGCGTCATGCGGAGGTAATTATTCAGTTTATTCTTGATTATAACTTATGTACCAATAAAGTTCTTCGTTTCGAGTTAACTGAGTGCCTTGAAAGTCAGTGGAGTGGACGAGGAGAATGAAATTGTTTGTTCAAATTTTTATTACAGCTCGGGCTTTGTATGGCTACTATGTATGGTGGACAGGATAGTGACCTCTCTATCCGCGACTTACACTTTTTATTTCCTGTTGTCCAGTTCTGCTCAGCCTTTTTTTAATAGACGCAGCAGCCCCTCTGATCCTTTCCCCAGTGAGGAGAGTGTTCGTTGGCATGTGTGATTGGGATTCAGTAACAGAGGAGAGAGCAAGCGTGGGCAGTGGATTTAGTGATAAAGATTATAAATATATCATGCGAACTTTTTAATGCAGTTTTTCTTCAACTTCTCTAATCTTTCGAGTAAAATTGCGTTCGCCCTTTGTATTGAATTCAATTTGTGTCGTGCGAGTAGCAATTTTCGAATGCTTTTTCCTTTGTAGAGCGCGTACACTAATCTCCTCTGCTTTTATTACTTCGCCATGCCTCTAACTTTCACATACCTTTTCGTCATTGCTTAAGAAATGCAGATTTAATTTCCGCTCTTGGTTGGAAGATGTCGGTGACAGGTCCCTAACACAGACTGAGCTTTTCTAAAAAGTGGCAAAAGCCATTTTCTCCGTGAGGCCGCTGCACTTGCGAGACATGTCTTTGCAGAGGAGCTTGGTCGAATAAACATTTCCCCACACTGAAAGGAGTCTATCTCCGGCAGTAAGGCCTCCTCATGCGTACATGTGCTCTCATTACAAGAAAGAAGTGCTTTTCATCTTTGGCATTATACTAAACGCTAAGCGACATTTAATTATTTTTCTTGCAAATGAGGAGTCTAAATCTACAGAAAGCTTAAAAATCTAGCGGGCTTTTATGTTTGTGTTATTGTGAGAGAACATATCGTATGTATCATAACTTGTGTCTTTTTTTCTGACCCATGGACAGGAAGAAGTCTTCATTAAGGAATACCAGGAAGAGATATGAGCGCAGTACAACAAGCGCGACTCCTGTTTCTAGTGTATATATTGTTCAGCATGTAAATAAATGACACCCGAGGCGTTGAACCCTTGGAAGAGAAAATATTCACTGCCTATAGTAAATGGCGAAAAATAACCGATGCAAAAACAGTATCAAGCAAATAAAATCCTGTCTGGATATCACCGCACGAGGAGAAAACCTTAGGGAAAAAAGCTGCAGTGCAATCGCACACTCAGCTTCCAAAGCTATAGTCTGATAGCTACTTTTGCATTGTTGCGGTAATGAATTTAGTGACCTGCAGCGAACCGGTTTCCTAGCTATTTTTGAAAAGAGAGGTTTCGAGGTATAAATATTTGTTTGCCTCAGGGTATCGCGTTGTTGGCGGACATCAGGAAATATGTAACCGCAATATAATTCATGTTTTAACAAATACAGCTAGCAACCAGTAAGCAATGAGAACTTTGTAGCTGTGCTGCAGCCCTCGCACAAGCATTTTTAGACATTCGATACCGCGAATATGATCGTAAGTGAGGTGAAAATGAATTGAGTCTCTGGCGCATTATTCCCATACTGTGTGGGAGTGCGTACCGTCAACTCAGCAAGTAATGTCCGCCTCAATTTCAGTCCTTTCACTGCAGTGCAACAGAGAGACAATGAAGACAAGCGCTAAAATAAAACTAATTATGCCACAACAATATAACTATCACCAAAGGAAGGGGAAAGCAGTCATCTATCGCGACATCTATCATAGAGAGCAAAGAAATAAAGAAACATTGCAATGCTTTGCTCTGCATACACATCAATATGTCTACTATTCTTTGTGTAGAGGCATTACGCGTAAGCCTACGACCTTTCCGGATAGTGATGATCGCAAAGAGAGTATTCAAACATACAGGCTTTATAAAAGAACTGCGCAATTTTTACTGACCACGCTATTACATATAGTTGTGCAATGTGCGCTCTACAAGCATAATCATTGCTTAGCAAGGTCCAGATATATCATAAGTGGCCTCACATGAGGAACACAAGGCAAGCCCAAATTGCGCTTGCCCCATTGATCTGGTATGCATCTTGTATTGGTGTTGCATTACTAACCGAGCCCGAGTTGTCGCCTCCAGCGCTAAATAGTTATTTCTTGAGCGTACGTGAGCGTAGACACTACGTTAATGCCAGCTTTATACAGGCAAAGCTCAGGCAATCGACAGAGGTGACCGGTATAAATCGGCTGTTGCCTCTGCAAGGGCGGTTTCAGCAGTAGAAAGACGCTCATATCAACGTGCCACCCCCATCGGTCCTCTGCCGAGCATTTAAGGGAGTATGATAGGGTAACCCCCCGCCCTCCCCCCCAAAAATAGAATTTGAAATTTTGCCACAAAAAAAAAAACGCTCTGCACTATAGGGAAAAAACCTGCGGGAGCGCAGCCTCGAGCGCCCGCTGAAAGCCGTTTAAATGTTGAGCCGAAGTGTGTCGTGCGCTCTGGCGTTTAAAAAAGGGGGGTGGAGTTCGGAGACCAGTTTGTTTATCGTTGTCTTTCGGGGTATTCTTCGTTATAGTGCGGTCTTTTCAGCTCTGTGTGTGTGTGTCTGGCAAGTAAATAATGTGCGCTAAAAGACAAACTATTGTTGAAAATATTTACTTTCATTACAGATGCGCCGCTCGTGGTGCTCTTGTAGCGTGTTTCGTCTCTGTTATTGCTTCCAAAATTACGGTCATGATCGCTTCTCTGTCGAGGTTCAAACGTAGTACTTGCCCAGAAGATGGCACGATCGCAAATGGAACGTGGCAAATGGATCATACAAAGAATAAAAAAAATCGCTTCACTAGCAAGAAGGGCACTAATAAGCCGGCACGTAGAAGCGCAGGCTTCACGAAACCTGGTGAGAGGATCGGTGGTGAATCCTTCGATGTAGACGGCTCGAGTACTACTGGCTACCGTCTAAATGTAAACGACTTCGCTCTTCTCAACAGCTTCTTGCAAGATGTTGCTTTGAATAAATAGTGCAACAAGGGAGGAAAAATTTTGGAAGAAGCTTATGACAGGCGAGGCGGTTTGGCATCCTCTACAAATGTCACCTGCAGTAAAAGCGACGCATTAAACGAACTCGAGACGTCCAGGCGTACTCCTGGACGTCTTTGAAGTAAATCGAACAGATCGTTTATGCACTTCGTACTTGCGGAAAAGGAGTGGCATCTGGTCGTATCATGTGTGTTATGTAGTATTGGCCTCGACATAATGGAAAAAGAGCGTGGTCACAGGACAGAACCCTGACTCTGCCGAGAGCAAGGACGACGATGGATAAAAATGAACAGTAAGAAGGGTTTTGGAGACACCTGCAAGAAAGTCAGCAGTATGCGAACATAAAACTTCTTTTTCTCAAATTGCGTTTTTTATGAATTGCTCAAATTCAATATACATTTTCTCAGAAAGTGTTCATCCGATTCCAGTGAAACTTTGCATACATGTACCAAATCCAGTTTTAATTATTATGAATTAAAAAATGTTCTTGATGATGTGGATAATAACAGTGGCAAAAATTACAATTAAAGACTCCAAGCTGTGGCTCTGTACCTGCAGTGATACTAATTTGTGCACCACACACTTCAAAGAGATTACGATATGTCTTTAGTTCATATGTAACCTATGGGCAATTAGAATAACATTGCCTAATATCGTCACACTCCTCTCCATGGCTGCAGAGAAAAAATACATTGAATAATTAAACACAGCTGAAAATTTGGTAGTGAGCCACAGGGAACATAAATCATCTAGACATAAACAAAGTATCTCGTCCTAAATCCAAAGGAATTTTTCGCGTACACCTGCATTTTGATGCAAATATCTGCACTCGTCTCCAAAATATTACTTTAATACTAATATGCACTATTTACCCTACCGTATACCTCCTTAAGGTCAAACTCGATTGAATTTTGATATCTACGTTTTTTCCAGCACTGCGCAGGTGTAGGTCCGTACTTAGGACGCTGCGCGAATATTAGATGAGCATGCTCACACCTGGCCCACATCGCACCGTTGTGGGGTACTTGAAAGCACATTCAACAAATGTGCGGGATCTTTTTTCAGGTACTTCAGGGAGATCGAAAATAAACGTGGGCTGCCTGAAGGCATACTCATCACCAAGCACAAATCTGATGCCCTCAGAAGACTGTCATTTGTCCCATGTCGGTAAGGGCGAGCGGGCAAAGCGGCCATGCTTGTAAGCCGCTCATGTCGCTCCCTAGGCGGGTACGTAGGCGCAGATTGAATATAAATGTGCGCTCTATTCACGGAAAACCTCGTGCGACCAAATTGAGTTGCCCGATAAAACCAATTGTTCGTCTTACATCGCCTGCTATCGGACTGAAG
Organism: Amblyomma americanum; assembly: GCA_030143305.2. Classification (NCBI taxonomy): domain Eukaryota; kingdom Metazoa; phylum Arthropoda; class Arachnida; order Ixodida; family Ixodidae; genus Amblyomma; species Amblyomma americanum. The sequence continues at coordinate 16,951 of JARKHS020014586.1, read as the reverse complement.
GCAGGTAGGTCCACTTTGTGCAATGTATGCGGTATTGAAGGCAGAATGAAATTAATTCTGGGAATTTTTTTTTATAGCGAGAGCTACACTACACCAGCCGGAGTGATTTCGCCCGGCTTGGCCGTCTGCTTCTACTGCGCAAGCGCCAGATTCACCACAGGTGCACCGCGCGTGACCGTCACAGCTGCACCGCTGCCGCGACTGGCGCCGGCTCCGCCGCCTCTTTCCACTCCCGCTGCGCGTTGACGCCACGACTAGCTATGCGCCTTACTGCGCATGCGCGTGTGGTCAAATGAATACGGAAGGAGATGAGCTCGGCCGTCAGTTGCAAGCCATGGAAGAAGAGAAGCCCTCATTGCGGCACGAACGTAGGCTTCGGGAAATGAGCTTGACGGATCCCAAAGTCGTTTCCCGGGCTGTTCGGCACAACTACCCTCACAGGCTGACATCAGTTCGATTCCATCATTTTCTGCCCATTTCGGAAGGTATACAGGCCTAGCAGAGCTAAGCCACCGCTATTTTTTATTTCGTATTCTTATTTTTTATTTCTTTCATTTTTTAGATTTATTTATATTGTAACGACCAGGGCTTTATTCAGACTACGACGGGCGACTGAAACCAGCTGGGCCCACTTGCCTAGCACGAGATGTAAACACTTCGTCCTTCTCTTCGTTTGCATAGTCAGCGATGCCGACAAAGATGCCGACCAAATAGAATAGGTATGACCTTTTCATGGGCGTCACACTTCCCATTACGAAGCCGAAGCCCGTAGGGCGAGTTGAAAATCACCGCGCGAATGGTAGGGCTTCAGCCGGGCAACGTGAGTCCCTTCACTTCGTGCAGAACGATGGCCGCTTGCCCTGAGATGCACTATGCGGTAATTGAGCTTTCTAATTTGCTCCATAATAACATAGGGTCCATCACAGTGACACATCAGCTTCTGATACAATCCAGGCTTTCGAACAGGCCGCCACAACAAGACCAAATCCTCAGAGCTGTAAGTGTCGCGACGGCTGTGGGCATCGTAGCGCGATGGACAGACCTTGGATGGCGGGGCTACGAAGGCGGGCAAGGCGCCGGGCCTCTTCGGTGACGGAGAGATATTCATGAGGCTCGGCAGAAAAATGGTAGTATGGTGTCCAGGGTGTAGTGTGTGGGGCGAGCATAGAGTAAAAAAAGGGGCCGAACCCAGTAGTCTCATGGCGCGCGGTATTGAAATCGTAAGTTATGAACGGCAGGATGCTGTCCCAGTTTTTGTAGTCTGAATCAACGTACACTGACAGAATGATAGTAATCGTTCTGTTCGAGCGCTCAGCTAGCCGATTCGTGTGGGGTTGGTAAGGCGAGGAATGGCGAAAATGCGATGCGCAAGAACGAGAAGCTGCTCCGCGACGTCAGCGGTGAACTGCCGACAATAGTTACTGAAGGTAACTTTTGTGGGTCCATGGCGGAGAGACTATGGAGTGCAACTTAAGTGTGGGCAGCCCTTCTTGGGTTGCCCGTACCGCACATTGAGGAAGCCACGGGGGTTTTGTGTGGGAAAAGATATAGTATTCCCGCCTTAGAGGAGTCAAGATACGCTGTAAACCAGGGTAGGGTTGCAGTTTCGCAATACCGAATAAGGTAATCAACACAAACCATTATCACAGCAGCAGCGGCAGCGAAGGGTTGAACAGCTACAGGAACCTTTCTGCATTTGCAGGTTAGTTGTTAGGACAGACGATCTTTGTTTCATCTGAAGTAGTCTACTGTCGCTGCTGCTGGAATCACGGTTCATTTATTATTGCTTTATTTTTTGTTGGACCATTGAACATGCCAAACTGCGCCGAAATGCCCAAAGGATAGACGACTTACAATCAAAACTTGAAGTTGAAATCAATAGGCTTGTGGATAACATTTTTGACAAGTTAGTATTGAAGTTTAAATAAGGTTCAATCCTCGGGAATAGATATTTTGAAAGTGACGAGCAAGATCGACAGTCTCGAGGCCAGGGTGGTACCCCTAACCCAGCACGTAGAGGAGTTGCGCAATGAGAATTCCCTCCTTGCAGCTGACAACCAAGTGTTGAAGCATAAAAAAACAGTGAGCTAGCAAGCAAAATTGGTGTCTTGAACAGTGTTCAAGTAGGAATTACGTTGAAGTGAAAGGCGTTCTTTGCACATAAGGTGGAGATTGTGTAACTATCTTACAAACCATTGGGGAAAAAACTGGATGCTTGGTGACCCCGCTGTGGTTCATCGTGTTCCCTCAAAAAAAAACAAAGATGAGAACATCCTGGCCCTCTTTTTCTCGAGAACCAAAAAAGCAGATTTTGTGAGGAAAGCGCGCAAGGCTCGTCTCACATTGTTAGACATTGATATCGGGGCCTCTGAGGACAGTCCCTTTTTTTGTCAGCGATCACTAGACTTCGAGAAACAAGGCATTGTTCTCTAAGGCTTTGTCGCTGAAGAAAGAGAAAAAGTGGAAATTCCTCTGGACGGACAACTGCATGATTAAGGCACAAAAAACGACAGACAGTACGGGGTACCGCTACACTAACAAGTCGGACCTGCCACAAATAGACTAAACCATTGGCCTCGGCTACCGTTGTTCCCCCGATGTCCTCCTGTTTTTCGACCAATCAAATCAAAAACTTTTTATCGAATTCATCTCGCTCAGCAATTCACCTAAATGCAAGAAATATTAGAAAAACTATAATGCTAATTTCAACGCTCTTTCTATGTTCCCAAACCCATTTTCAATTATCGAAATTTCAGAGACTTGGTTAAGTGAGCATGATAAAAAGTTGTTCTCGTTTTCTTCATACGCCTCAGAATTCTCCTACGGACAATTTTCTAAGCATGATGAAGCTGCCTTAATATATATATATATATACATATATATATATATATATATATATATATATATATATATATATATATATATATATATATCCCATAAGTTCGCTTATAAAAGAAGAATTGACTTAGAATTGGACATACCTCACTGTGAATCTGTTTGGGTGGAATATTTTTTCCTAGGCATCGATAATTGGAAATTAATATTTGCCCGTATTTACCGGTCACCGTCGTCACAAGTTTTGGATTTCTGTACCGCACTTCAAAAGAAATTAGGTATTTTCTCATCTGAGAATGCGTTTCGTAATTGTATGTGACATAAAGATCGATCTCCTGGACGAATCTGCTCTAAATACAATAAACTACAGCAGCTCATTCCAAAGCTTTGGTTTCGAGTGCATCATCACGGTTTCAACTCGATGCACCATTTCTGATAGTAACACACTCATTCATGATGCTTTGACAAATTTAACATCCATTCCAAAAGCTGGTGTCCTTGAAATAGACATCACAGCTCATTTCGCAATATTCATGCGCTTTCCAAGTAGCACTCAAAACCTTAGTAGAACGATATACAGTAAGATTGCTTCGATAAAGCAAATTTCTTAACTGCTGTGGCTGAGGCTGGCTGGCAGTCGATTATGTTATTGCATAAACCTCAAAAAGCTCATTCGCAGTTTTTATCACTTGTGATCTCATTACTTCATTCCAACTCAGAAATAATAAAAGGTAAAAAAACGCTAGCTTCCGCCCAGAACCCTTGGCACACAGAGAGCTTTCTTGACGCAATGCTCAAAAAGAAAATCTGTACAAAAAACAAATGCAGCCATCAGGTTTAAACTTTTTTTCGTTACAAGAATTATAAAAATACCTTGTCTAGATTATTAAAAACAGTTAGAAGGATATATTATGAATAAAAATTTCATGAGTGTGGCAACAATATGCATAAAAAGTGGGAAATATAGTTGATTAATTTTTAGGAAGAAATTATATGCGCACAGAAATAACTTCGATCCAACAAAACGGTATCGAGTACAGTAACCCCCCAAAAAATGCAACTGCTTTTAATTATTTCTTTAATGAGAGCAACAAGCCTCCTAAGGAAGCTCTCCAACCCCCTTTTTCCAATCGCCTCCTCTGCTCTTTTTTCTCTTTCCAACCACACCACAGGAAATAATGGACATAATCCGTAATTTTAAAATAACAATTCCTGGCCTTGAAAACACGCATCCTGTTATATAAAAAAGATTGGCATCTAATTAATGGCGTCCTATCACATATTGTGAACCTGATATTAAAATCTGGTATTTTTATTCGTGAACTAACGCGTGGAAAGGTTATTCCGTTCTTTAAGAAGGGTGATTGTTCTTTAATGACAAATTATTGTTCAATTTGCATTCTTCCTTGTCCCAACAAAGGAATCGAAATCTTCTTGCGAATCGTCTCGTTAAATATATGAATCAATTTAATATATTACCGTCATGTCAGTATGGTTTTCGTTCCGGGTATTCTACTGAACATGCTCTCATAGCCATTACACAAATTAATAATTGCCATAGATAAAAAATTTGCTGCAGCCGTCTTCATGGACTTGTCGAGAGCATTTGACACCATTAATCATCCAATTTTGTTCACTAGGCTAGAATAAATTGTATTGCCAGTCCCCTGTAAGTGCTACAAAATTGCTTGCGAAATAGAGCACAAAATGTCAGTATTTCAGATGTCTACTCTGATGTTGTGTTTTCGAACATAGGCATACCACAAGGTTCTATTCTGGGCCCCCCTTATTTTTAATTTATGTTAATACGTTACCAAACTGTCTCGCTTCCTCCAAATGCATATTATATGCTGTCGACACCACAATTTCTAACTCAGACTCAAGCGTTACTGCGTCCCTCATATCCTGAGTCGCTTTGAGACGTTAAACCATCATATACCAATGAAGCGTTACTAATCTCGTATCAAAACTTAATCATGACCTCGACAACCTTCTATCTTGGTGCAATCTGCGCAGTTTGATCATCAATTCCAGCAAAACGAAATTTGTTTTTAAGCTCGCATCAACACCAGTTACTTTCCATTCCTCCTGCCTCAATTGGTAAGCATCTTATAGAGGCTAGTGATTTCCCCTTATTTCTGGGAGTGTATTTGGACAGCGATCTAGTTTCATAAACACATAACCAATATAAAGAAGAAGATGGCATAGCATTTGAGAATCCTTATCAAAGCCCGTTCATACTTTTCTAACAGCAAAATAATATCCTTAAATTACGCATTTATACACCCACGCATCAGTTACTGTACAGTATGCTGGGGGACCACGGAGGCTACTCATCTAAAATCATCGCAGATAATTCAAAATCAAGCCATTCGTATACTTATCTACAGTTCTTATTACATTGCAGCACTTATTCTTAGGATCATAACATCATCTCCATATCACAGCTTGTTAGATACTCTCTTAGCATTCTCATGTACAAACTTGTCAACAATATATTCTTTCTTCCTCTCATACCACCATGTTATCTTGTAAACAAAAACATAACCCGGTTAGCACTCAATAACTATATTGTCCATCCTAAAGTACGCACCAATTACAAAACAGGCAATTCATTTCTCATTAATTGCGTTCTAGAACATTATACCGTTAGAACTAAAAATCCTCAATAAATCTTCATCTTTAAAGCACACTTTAAACATGCAATGCTTAGATAAGTGCCCTGATTGTGAATAATTCGTGTCCTTTTTTCTTACATGTATTTTGCACTGCCTCCTAACGTTCGTTAGAATTAGTATGATATATATTTCAGTATGTTTCGGTGGTCTTTTGTAATAGCTTTTTATAGTGTTTATTTCTCTCTCTTGTGTCTGCTTTAAGTTGTACACCATATATATATATATATATATATATATATATATATATATATATATATATATATATATATATATATATATATATATATTTAAAAATTAAATAATAAAAAATATATATATATATATATATATATATATAAATTTCTCATATCAATCTGATCTGTCACAGCGCCCAAATATTTTACACGATGTATTTGTTTAGCAGGTAACATTTCAATCTTTAACTTCGGGACCTCAATATGTATGGTACACTGTACGTATGAAATATATTAGTAAATAAAAACTTTTTCTGGTTCTCATTCCTATCACAGGATTTGGGAAATGGGCCGAAGTAGGCTATGCCCCCTTGCTCGAGCGGTGCGGCAGGTGGTGTCACAGGGCGATGCTGACGCGCCGCAACGCTAGTAGGGCGCTTATATCGTTGACGCTATGTGCAGCTAGCGACGTACAGCTCAGTAGTGGCCCGCATTTCCTATCAATACAATCGTCCATGGGTACGGCGGAGCGTTCGTGCCGACCCAAGATGCAAGACAGACGTGTACAGGCTCTTCAGACCCACCAGGAGGAAGCTCTTGCCTGTACAACTGTAGAAGAAAAAATTTTATTCAATAGGAGTCCACATCGCAAGCAGAAGTGGTTTGTATCAGAGCGGTCTTCAGCCACCGCAGAGAGAGACCGCAGGGTTGAATCTCCCTCCTGTTAGCTTTGATTGTGGTGAAATCAGGCAAAAATGGTGATACTGACGCGGGGCAGTGGTCGAAATTATCGATGGTCTCAAGAAAGAGCAACCGCGAAAGACAGTCCGCATCAGCGTGGCGGACAGCGTTCTTGTAGGCGACTGTGTAGTCAAACTCTTGTAGCCGGAGCGACCACAATGCCAGGAGCCCCCAGGGGTCACGAAGGCTAACGTGCCAACAGAGGGCATGTTGGTCGGTGACGATAGAGAAAGGGCATGCGTATAGATATGAACGGAAACGCTGCGTGGTGTTGGGATTCAGGTAGCGTTACTGGGCCGTAGAAGAGACGAGGACGATCGGAGGAAGAAAACTGGGAAAACTTGATACAAGAACTACTTACAGTTTGTACAAGTACGGGCACCTGAGAGGGCTTCTCAGTAAAGAGAGATTCTTAGGAGTCGGGAGTCTCTGATGCCTCTCAAGAAGGGGCCTCTCTTGGCATCAAACCAACAGCTCCTTAAATACTCTTCGTATTCCCCAGATTCCTAGCTGGGGAATACAGTTCGAAAACTGATGCCCAATCACACGATGGCACTGATGGTACCACCCACGGCAGGGCGGTCCTGATGCTTCTTCGCAGCTTGGTGGAGGGAAAGTGAACAGGACCTGGTCACGTTGTCCCCGTGGCCGCGCACGTGCGTCCGGAGGGCAGCTGCATGACACAGGAATGCTGGCTGTCTCCCCGCAGGTGTCGAAAGATCCTGCGCTGCTGACCGGAACGAATACGCTTATGGGTTTTCGAAAGATCCTGCGCTGGTGACCGGAACGAATGCGCTTATGGTCGTCGCTGGCATTCCTGTTCAACACTATCGTTTCTATGGGGACGCTATCGTCGCTGCTTCGGCATTCCGGTTCGAACACGCGGATACGCTATTGTTGTCGTTCCCTCTGGCAGTCCTGCAGTCACGTCTATTCGCCGAATTCCACAACAGGAAGGAAGCGCGATCACAACAGCACCCCCGTCGCCAGATATTGCGCCCGGAAGATGAATTACTCGCACGTAGCTCGGCTGAGTGGACGTGGTAGGAACCAGATGCTCTTTGGGAGTTCTGATGACCTTCAGTGCCTAAGCTCGGCATCGCTTCCCCTCGTCAGCTGACTGTTTTGTGAAATTCTCTGCAATGCTAGCAAAAAGAGATCACAGATGCCAAACCACACCAAGTAAAACACGTGCCCTCAGAACCCACTCATACCGCCAGACCAAAACTCATGGCGAAAACTGCACTTAGAAAAAGAACTTCAACAAAAACTTGAAGAGATCAAATGTTTTGCCGGAATGAACACATGGTGTCTCCCGACGAGTTGTATTGACAGGGCACCTGTCCCAGGCGTGTGCTCCCGCTCGAGGCGCTCTTGGACAGGAAAAAAATCGCTAAATGAAATCAAGTTGGTGCTTAGAGGGCACGCGGTACGGGAATAGGTGACTTGATTTGGCCGACATGGCGTTCAATTTTGCCCGCCCCAATACCTAGAGTCAAGGTACATTACACCACTGGCTCTTACTTATCCTTGACCGAAACAAGGAAACGTACTCCTAGGTATGTTTCTCTGATTTTGAACAACATTGCTGCGAATAAAGTGGGAGATATGCGCTCTTCATTTGGAAGAGAATATGAAATGAACCTCCAAACTACAAATTTGGGGGACACCCCCTTTTGTAAAATCTTTACTAGCTAAAAGGCTCGGCTTAGCCCGTCGGCATATGTGTGGAGCGTGCCTTTCATGTAGTTAACCTCGAAGCTGTGGTGCTGGAGTGCCAGGCTCCACCTCAGTAGACGACCATTTTTGGGCGACATATTGTGCAGCCAAGTCAAAGTGAAATGGTTCGTTTCTACTGTGAAACGGGACCCGGAGACGTAACATGCCAGTTTGTCTATCGCCCAAACTAGGCATGCGCATTCTTTTTCAGACGTGCTATACGCCTCTTCCCGCGTGCTGAGCTTGCGGCTGAAGTAAAGGATAGGCCGTGTGTGCCTGCCATCGCTTTCCTGGCAAAGAATAGTGCCTAACCCGCGGTCGCTGGCATCACATTGTATGATAAAGGGTATCGAGAAATCTGGCGCAGCCAATACTGGGCACTCGCTTAGGGCCGTTTTCAGATTTTGAAATGCCTTCTCTTTCTTTTAGTCCCAAGAAAGATGGCAGGCTCACTTTTTCTCCGCGCGTCGGTCAGAGGGCTGCCTAAATCAGAGTAACCCTTTACGTAATCCAGATAATAGCCTGCTAGGCCAAGAAAAGCCCTTAGTTCCGATTTTGTGGTTGGGCGACGATGCTCCACCACGGCAGCCACTTTAAGATCTGGAGGTCTGCGTTGGCCTCGTCCAACCACGTGCCCAAGATAGTTCACTTCGGCGCACCCCAGGTGGCATTATCCCGCCCTTACCGTTAAACCAGCCTCAAGCAGTCGGCTCAACACAATACGCAGGTGTTCATTGTGCTCCTCCCAGTTTTGTGAGAAAACAGCCACGCCGTCAAGGTAGGGGAGAGAGAAATCTGCAAGTCCCCGCAGCACCTGGTACATTAACTTTGAAAAACAGTACGGGGCATTTTTGAAGCCCAAGCTCAACATTACAGGGCGAAACGTGCCCGCGGGGCACACGAATGCTGCGTACCTTCTGGCGCGCTCAGTGAGTGGCACCTGCCAGTAACCACTAACTAAATCCAGTGTGGATATATATTCTGATTTAGCGACTGTTTAAACCCTCTCCTCGATGTCCGGAATGGGGTAGGTCTGGTCCACTGTGATTTAATTCAGTCTCCGGTAGCCCACGCAAGCTCTCGCGTCCTTGCCTGGAACCACTACAAAAATGATTGGTGACGTATAGTCACTTTCACAGGGCACTATCACGCCAATTTAGCACATACGGCGCATCTCCGTCTCAATGATTTCTTCTTGTCTTGGAGAGAAACGGTACGGTTTGCTCCTGATTGGCTGTTCGCTGGACCGCTGAATGTCGTGTTCGACGAGGGTTGTTTTTCCTGGCTTGTTTGAAAACACCGCCTCAAAATCGCGGACGACGTTTTTCATGCCTCCTCGTTGATTTTCCGACAAACGTGGCTCTTTGTCGATTGAATTTAGTAGCTCATTCGCTGCCTGCTTGTCCTCATGTACGACATAAGGTATGTCTGAGATCTCTTCCTCTGGCATCTTTAGCGCCATGTTAACCATGGCCTGACGCTGCACATAAGGCTTCATCAAATTACTGTGGATTATCCGACTGTGTGTGTTCTTAAGTTTACCTTATATTTGGTGTCCGGAAGCTTGGACAAAACCTGGCTGGCCCTTCCCATTGCACCTCAAGCTTGTTCCTTTTTGACGGATGCAGCAACATCACCTGGTCGCCAGATTGAAAAGTGCGCTTGTGTGCAGATTTGTCGTGGTACACATTAGACAGTGACTGCGCTGCTCTGAGATTATTGCTTAGAGCTCTTAACGATGGGTCGCTTTTCTGCTCTGCAATAAGTGCTTTCCTACCAACCTTAGTCAACTACTCCCAACAAGTCGAAGAAGGTGTTAATTTCGAACCCTTTGCGTTGGTTCCTGTTGCTCCATTCTCTATGGAATCGGCAATTCCTCGGATTTCATGAGCTACCGCTGGTTCATGAACACCTTCATGGTCATGCTCATGCGCTTCAGACGGATCAGTTTTCTTACAAGAATCCCTCGGCTGGTCGGGAGTATGGTTCGGTGCCTGCTCATTTATCGGAGCGTAGTCGAGTTCCTTTGCGAGCTCTTGCGCTCGAGAACGTGTTAGCGCCATGCAAGCCAAGCCCGAGGTGAAAGAGAGACCTTTCTCTTTCAGCAGTTGCTCGGATTTGTTCGAAAACAGGTAGGGCAAATGTGTCGGCAAGTTTGCGCTAACTGCCGCTTCTGTGTCTAGCCTGCCAAAAGCCCCCCTCTAGGGTCACCTTCGCTATAGGCAAGCATGCACTCTGTTCTTCGGCGACCTGCTTAATCCAGGCGCATTCGGCGGTGTAGACCTTGGAGGAAACACAGGACGGGTGAGCAATATCTATGGTAGCCGCTGAATCCCGCAGTGCCGTGAACTTTTTGCCATTTATAACCAAGTCCCCCATGTTTGGCTCCAGCAATATAAAGTTTTCCTCCGACTCTCGCATGCAGGCGAACGCCATCTTTTGCTGTTTGCAGTTCAATGAGATGTTACCCTCCTTGTTGCAATTAAAGCAGACAATGGGCTTTCGCGCTTCAAACGCGCGAGCTACAGGTGCCTGCTGTTTCGGCGAATCGGCAGATTTGGGTGACTCCATGTTGTTTTCGCTGCATCCTCTTTTGGATCCCGCTTCCTCTGTTCGGCGATCTCGGCGTGCTGGTGGCACCCTTCGGTCGAAGATTCTCTTTAAATAGGTTTCTCCCTTTCCTAACCTATTATCGTACTCTGCCTTGCTTTGGAGGTTTCAGCGAACGTAATACTCGTCTGCGAGTTGTGCTGCTTTCTATATGTCTATATCTCTTAGTCTGTCTTGCAGCCATATCCTCAGATCTTCTTTAATCGCGCTATGGTACTGCTCTAGCGCGATGCACTTCAGTACCTTGTCATGACTTCCGTGCACCTCAGCGGTCTTGAGCCACTCGCTTAAGTTGATTTTAAGCCGGTACGCGAAGTCAGTATGCGACTCTCCGCCTTTCCTTGCCTGCCTGAATCGCTGCCTAAATGCTTCAAAAGAAAGCCGGTACTTTCTAAGCAGTGCCCTATTTACCTTCTTAGTCATCACACTCTTCCTGTGAGAGGCGAGTCACCACTTCGGCCGCCTCGCATGGAAGGAGAGGAAGTAACTTCTCAGACCAAGCGCTCTCGTCGATGTGCACCTTCCCGCATGCGCGTTCGATATTTACCAAAAAGAGTGCAATATCGCCTCCCACGCGGTCTGGTGAGACGAGATCCTACAATCTCTGCCTCCCTTGCTCCTGTACCGAAGCTACAGGGCTAGGACGCGCCATATTCCCGCCGTTCGACGCGATTTCGAGCTCCTTCATTTTTCGAGCAGATTCTATCGCTTTTTCCTCCGCCTCACAGACCTCCCATCTCTCTTGAGCCAACCGAAGCTCTTCTTTTTGTTTCTGCTCGCACACCTCCCGTCTTTATGATCTTCTTTGCGTTCAAGAATCGTTTCCCAAGCCTCGTCGACCTCCTCAGTAGTGACCTCCTCCTGCCGCTTAACCTCGAGGATTTCCTTTTTTCTTTTCGCAGAACGCCGCGAAATCCCCAGCTCCTGGCAAATTTCGAGCATCTCCTGTAGTTTTAACATCTCCATCGTGAGTTCCATCATGCGTTAGAAAGCCCACTAAAACAAAAGCCCTAGCTTGAAATGGACAAAGCAGTTTCCCTAAATCAATTTTCCAGACAACAGGAATCCGCACCTAGCATCTGCCTGTGCTAGTACGGTCTGGAGAAATGAACGGAAAACATTGGGCACTCACCCTGCAAAAGGTATAGCTGACGCCTGTCAGTCCCGTAGCTGCCGAGGTTCGCTGTAGCTGGTAACTTCACGTGCACATACCGGCAGCTGCCATCCAGTTGTTGGGATTCAGGTAGCGTGACTGGGCCGGAGAAGAGGCGAGGACGATCGGAGGAAGAAAACTGGGAAAATATTATTCAAGTACTAATTACAGTATGTGCAAGTACGGGCAACTGAGAGGGCTTCCTAGTAAAGAGAGATTCTTAGGAGTCCGGAGTCTCTGACTCATCTCAAGAAGGGGGCTCTCTTGGCATCAAACCAGCAGCTCCTTAAATACTCTTCGTATTCCCCAGAACCCTAGCTGGGCAATGCAGTACGAAGAATGACGTCCAATCACACGATGGCACTGATGGTACCACCCACGGCAGGGCGGTCCTGATGCTTGTTCGCAGCTTGGTCGAGGGAAAGGGAACAGGACCCGGTCACGTTGTCGTCCCCGCGGCTTCGAGGTGGCCACGCACGTGCGTCCGGAGGGCAGCTGCATGACACAGGAATGCTGGCTGTCTCCCCCAGGTGTCGAAAGATCCTGCACTGCCGACCGGAACGAATACGCTTATGGGCTGTCGAAAGATCCTGCACTGGTGACCGGAACGAATGCGCTTATGGTCGTCACTGGCATTGCTGTTGAACACTATCGTTGCTATGGGGACGCTATGGTCTCTGCTTCCGGCATTCCTGTTCGAACACGTGGGGACGCTATTGTTGTCGTTCCCTCTGGCAGTGCTGCATTATCGTCTCTTCGCCGAATTCCACAACAGAAAGGAAGCGCGATCACAACAGTGGACAACACGACGGCAAGGCATTCCTGCCCGGTGACCGTATAATTGCTTTCCGGCTTACTGAGTGAGTTACTCGCATACGCAACAACGTGCTCTTCGTTGTCGCAGCGCAGGATAAGCAGAGCGCCGAGGCCAACACCACTGGTGTCGGTATGAGTCTCTGTGGGGGCGGAAGGATCGAAGTGTCGAAGTAAAGGGTGGGACGTGAGAAGAAGTTGTAGTTGGATGAAGGCGGAGTTGCACTCAGAGGTTCACTCGAAACCGCATATTTCTGAAGCAGGCCAGTCAGGAGGTATGCGATGTCCGCCAAGCAATGAATAAAGCTGCGAAGGTGTGAGCATAAGGCCAATATAATTCGCAGCTTATTGACAGACTGTGGTGGCTTGAACGACTCAACAGCTACAGTTTTGGCTGGATGAGATCTGACGCCTTCTTTTTCAACGGAGTGCATAAGCACTAACTCTTGACGCGCACCAAACTGGCACTTTTTAGAGTTAAGCACAAGGCCAGTTTTGCGAATACAGTCCAGGACAAGAGCTAAACGTTCGTTGTGCGCACTGAACGTCTTTCCGGAAATAACATATTGGTAGCCCATGCATATTGTCTTCTTCAAAACCTCGGAGTATAGTGTCCATAAATCTCTCGAAGGTGGTGGGCGCATTACAAAGGTCGAATGACCTTACATTAAATTCATAAAGGCCGCCAGGCGTAAGAAACGCCGTTCTCTCTTTGTCCGCGTGATGCACAGGAATTTGTAATACCACGACCGGATGTCGATGGAGTAGTAGAAGGCTGAAAAAAAGGCAGTCAATGGTATTCTCGATTACAGGGAGGGGGTGTACGCTTTTTCTTGTGACGGCATTTAGACGGCGGTAATCTCTGCAGGAATGTCATAATCCTTCCTTCTCTAATAAGAATTACAGGAGCAGCCCAGGGACTCGACGACTCTTGTATAACAGCTTTGGCTATTCTCTCATTCACTTGCTCATTGATCACCTTGAGTTCAGACGGTGACGCAGGGTATGGCTTTTGTCGTGTCGGATGTGAGGCCACAGTGTCTACCCCATTGAGGGTCCGAGACGAGGGGATGAAAGATGAACCGCCGGGCTGTGAAAAGTGAGAAACAGTTGAGTGTCTTTGCAGGATGGCGAACAGAACACGGCGCTCTTGCATGGAAACGGAGTTGTCGATAATGCAAAGTAACTGCGACTCATCCTAAAGCTCTGGCACTGCTGTTCTCAACGAGTCGGTAACCTAGGCAACAAATTCCGGTGAGTCGTGGCTTCATGACGCAAACTTCATGCCTTCAGGTAGAACTACAGGTTCTGTAGAACAATTCACTGTCCACACATTAGTACGTGCATTGGTAACGGAAACCATGGCATGAAGGAACAAGATATTGTTCTTCATGCAGGTCAAATGGTTCGGGTCAACAGTCGCATCAAACACATCGAGAGCGGTATCGGGGCCTCAAACCTCCTCCTCCTGCGAGTCTCTATTCTTCCTCAAAATAAACTAACTAGCCCGCAAGAACGTCTTACTAAAATTAAGGGAACAATATCGTGTACAGCGGATTACGATGAAGTCAACGATACGCACGCATTGCTCGCTCTCTTTTATGTCTCGTACAAGAAGATTTGATTAATGAGGGTTTAATGTCACAAAGCGACTGAAGCTATGAGGGACGCCGTAGTTAAGGGCTCCGGAGATTTCGGCCACCTGGGGTTATTGAACGTGCACTGACATCGTACAGTACACGGGCCTCTAGAATCTCGCATCCATCGAAATTCGACCACCACGGCCAGGATCGAACCCGCGTCTTTCGGGCCAGCAGCCGAGTGCCATAACCACTGAGCCACCGCGGCGGCCCGTGCAAGAATAAGAATTTCTCGCTTTCTCGAATTTCGTGATGGTGTCACATATAAAAGGGTAAAATAAAATTATGAAGGAAACAGTTGTGATGAAGACGACGTGGATTAACCGAAGAATAAAAAAGATGAAGAAGAAGCATTCGGTGCGGTGGAGAGAGATGATTGGTGGAGAAGCATTCGGTGAGGTTGAGAGAGATGATTGGTGGAGAAGAAAATACGACGACGAGAAGGCTTACGTGGACTAACGCTAAGGCTATAAAAGGGCGAGGGAGAGCGAGACACGGGGAGGGGGTAGAACAGAGAAGCGGAGGCTCCGGGACGCTTCGGCTGGAACAGCGACGCCGGCTACTGCTCCGGTGAGCTCGTGTTCTATGGCTTCGCATCGTGGACTTCCTGCCGTGCATGAGTCCGTTCCGGGGAGTCAATGGAGGACGCTACCACCTGCTACGGCCAGGGGTGTGTACAGCGCTGTTGGCAACCATCCGGGTGGGGCCCTCAACGCCAACAGCACCGGCATCACCTCCACGGGCGCTTGGACCGGGAGCGTATACCAGCAGCCAGCGACACCGCTAGCCTAGCCAGCCTCAGCACGTCGAACGCCATCTTCATGCCGGCTACTGGACACATACAACTCCGCATCCGCACCGAATCAACCGTGAGCACGAACGCCGACCCCTACCAGTAGAACGCTAGTATTAGACGCTAGTAGCAGTGTTAACGGGTCGTGTGTATTGATAGTCTTTGAGTTTTGTGTTAGTTTTTTTAGTTTCGTGTGCTAATGTGCGTGTCACTTAGTGTGTATGAAATGTGCATCTGTGTGGGTACACCTGTCTCCTAGTCCATTCTTTCGGCCCGAGTGTTCTCCGTGGAGATCCGTGACAAAGATAAGTGGCGAGCCTGTGCGATGATTGATTTGCTTTTTAATTGTTTGCTTTGTCTCGGATTTTTCCGACCTCTCGACGGCAGAAAGTATGGATTTGGAAAGAACGTTAGAACTGGCGCTCAACCTAGGGTTAAGTAAGGAAGAGGCGATGCGTCTCTGTGAGCAGGAGGGAAAGAGGCAGAAATATGAGGTAGATAGGCAGAGAGAGGAAAGGGCGCAAGAACGCGCAGACGCTCGCGAATCAGACAAGTGAGCTCGCGAAGCAGATAAAAGAGCTCGAGAGGCAGAAGAGCGAGAAGCAAGGAGAGCTCGCGGGGCAGAAGAAAAGGAGAAAAGAAGGATAGAACGTCAGGTGTTTCTTTTGTGGAAACAGGCGCATGTCGCGGGAAAATGTGAGGAGGTCACGGACAGTGATCAGCGTTCGTTAGCGGGTCAAGAATCTCCTGGACCGGCCAGAGTTTGACCGAGGAAGCTGATGGCTGTTTTCGATGACAAAAGAGATGATCTGGACGCATATCTTTAACGATTCGAGAGCGCAGTGAATGGGCCACGGCATTTAGCATGAGTTTAGTCGGAGAGACGTTGAATGTGTTTGGAAGGATGCCTGCTGCTGATTCCATGGACTACGAGAAACTCAAAAAGACGCTTCTCCAATGATTCATGCTTACGGCTGAGGGGTTTCGTGAGAGATTTCGCACCGCGAAAACGGAGGATTCGGAAACCGCTCCGCAGTTTTCCTGCAGGCTAACCAACTATTTTGATAGGTGGCTTGATATTTTAAACACAGAACAATTTTGAAGGGGTGCGTGACAAGCTGGTCACTAAGCAATTTTTAAAGCTAGCGCTATTCCTGAAAGAACGTTTTGTTCATTAGAAGAGTTCGCGACACTGCAGACATATTCCTCGAGGCTCAAGGGCTAAGCAATTTCAGTAAGGCAAAGGAGGAAAGCCAAAAGATCCTAAAGACAGATGCGGCAAAATCCAAGAGCATATGGCGGTGCATCTAAGGCGCCAGTAAGGTGTTTTCTCTGCGGCAAGGTGGGATACCGTGCAGTTGACTGTCGGACAAGTAGCGCTGCCCAAAAAACACAGCTTGTGTGTCAAGGTTTTAAGAGGAGAGGTCATACTCTTGATGAGTGCCGATACAGAACGCAGGACAGAGTTGCATGTGTTGTCGACTCTAGCGTAGAACTTGTCACGCCACCTGAAGTTCCACAGCTAAAAGGAGTGAAAACGCCGCTGGAAAATGAGGCGGTGAGTGGAACACCCAAGTCGAAAGCAGCAGTGCCGGTGGTGGTTGGGCAAATAGGAGACCGTCCTTTATTTGGGCTTAGAGACAGCGGAGCCAACATAGTTTTGGTTCGGAGAAGCCTGGTCAAGGACGAGGACCTCACAGGGGACGCGTCGGCCGTGAATCTTGTAAATAGCACAGTAAGGTACTTTCCTGAAGCCAGGATTCTAGTGTCCACGCCGTATTAAGCTGGGCAGGTGG
>JARKHS020014585.1:0-55245 GCA_030143305.2 Amblyomma americanum | reverse complement strand
AATTTCTTTACGGTTTCTCACACAATTAAGGGCTAGTAGAGTGCATTAAAGAAAATTTGCACTACAAGTACTTTGAAAATATGATAACGGTTGTCAATAAAACAAAATCTCGAAGGTATTAGGACAATAATACACTCTTTTATGCATTTGTTATAGCAATATAAGAGAGAGAAGAAAAATTATTCAGCTAGGCAATAAACCACGTTGGCGACATTCGACCCCACAGCAACTGAGGAGCGGCAGAAAAATCGTCCTTAAAACGGGCCTGAAAGTACTGCACAATCGGAAGGCATAATATACTGGTTGCAGACATCGCATTTAACTTCGTGCAGGGTATGTTGCTTGGCTTGTTGGTAGCTGCCAAACATCATGAAATCGCAACACTGGCAGACAAGGACACAGGGAGGACACAGAAGTACATTTGAGCGGAACTGTCCACTCTATTTTGAACATGTCTGATCCGTGCCTTATATTTAACAGAAGGGCATTAAAACACAAGCGTTCTACTGCACAGAGATGAAAAGGATAATTTCTAGTAGCCACGTTTTTATAATGCATTCAGGGAGTGCTCAATCCAGACATGAAGAAAAACATGAAAAAACGCAAAGTGGTCAAGACTTGGTCAACAAATACCAAACGCCAAAGCATCAGACACGGTAACAAGGAAGAAGCGAGGCATAACTATAAGTGAGAAAAAGCGAGGCTTAGAAAAAAAGGCGAAAAATTGTCATAAAGTCAGGTAAAAAATTGGCATAGACGGGACAACAATTTACACGCAAAAGCTCATGAAGAAAGTAAAAATGTAAAAAGAATGCAGGCTAAAAAATGAACACAGCAAAGAATAAATGAAGCTATAAATAAAAGCAGGTAAAAAAAGAGGCTTAAATGAGGCAGTGATAACGGCCAAGAAATTCAATGAGGCGCTAAAAGCAGGTAAAGGGACGTAAGTGAGGCAATAATTAGCAGGCCAAAAAAGAGATGCGATGAGAACTGAGATGGGTGACGAAACTGCTAAGGTGTTTTCAAAAACAGTACAATCATATTGTCGGCTACATGTACGTGATCTCTCTTTCTAGTAGGGCTACTGAAGGCTCGTTAACACAGCCTGCTTTCAAGTTGTCAATGATGACTGCTTCAATTATTTCCCGAGTTAAATGGTTTTTGTTTTTGCCAAGATTTTGGTGTTCGCAAAGATTGGAGGGCGGTGTTTGCAGGGTGACAATTCACGATAGTCGATGGCCAAGTTGCTTTATTATGTATCTCTCACGTTCAAGTTGTGCTCCTGCAATCTTTTTTTCAAGCAGCGACCTGTCTCTCCAACGTATTCGTTGCCACGTGACAGAAGAATACAGTATAACACTCCCGTGGCGCATGAGACATACGGGTTTTGTGCCTTGTTGTGCATTCTTTCCTTGGTTCGGTTGGTTGCTTTACGCGTCTGCACAGTCTGGTAAGGCGGCGAGGAGCAGAAAAAATAACCTGCACTCCTTCTTTTTTCTGAATTCATTTTAAATTGTGCGGAACCTGGTGAATGTACGGAATGACGGAATGTACGGAATTCGATCTTTTTTGTTGGACGTAGTGGGCTTGTTGCTTTGCATGGCACTGAGCAGTTATTCGGCTATGGTGGAGAGAAGCATTGCTGGGTTTCCGGAATGAAGCTATCGCTGGACTTAATTAAAAAAACTTATCTCTAGAGTGTGCTCACAAAAGTTTTTTACAGAGTTATTGAACGCCGCTGGAACAATGTTTCTCTTTATTAGCTTCGAATGCCCGGAGTCGTAATGTAAGAAAGATTTGTTGGTCCTTGGCTCAAAAGACGAGGAAACGTGTTCTGGTGAAAACTGCAACCTGAACTCGATAAAGCGAATGGAGCCATTCTTTGGGATCTCATGGGTTAAAATCAGGTGTGATAAACATTGATTGAAAATCACCAACAGTCAGTGAACCTAGTGCAGGAAATCATCTTCGTGGCTGTGTGAAAAAACAAGATAATCATCAACGTACCTAAAGATTTTAAGAACCGGTAAATTTGTCAGCTTTGCGGTGAGTGCTCTGTCCTGCTTGGCGAAGTACATGTCAATAAAAACTGGGGCGGTACATGAACCGATAAAGTTGCCCTGTTTTTATACGAAAAGCGAGCCATTCCACTCTGTGTGAGCGGATTTTAGAAAAGTAGTAATAGCTCCAAAGAGCCGCTAAATGAAATGCCGCTCGCATTTAGAAAGGCCACACTGCCGTGGTGATCAGTGCACTCGGTAACACATCGGAGCAACTCCTCATGAGCAATTGAGTAATACAAGTCTCTAACGTCGACGGAACGCAGTCCAATAATACCTGCAAAGGAACTAAAGAATAATATATAGTGCGCACTAATACAATAGGTTTCTCTGTATTATGTCATTGGTACTGTTTTAGAGAATTATTTCTCGCTATTATTTCGCTAACTATCTGGACAGGCAAATGGAAACACAGAACATAAATCTCAGAATGCATAACTTCTGGACACGATAACCTGAGGGCGATCGCAGCAAAAATTTTTTAATTGCTGGGAGGCTTTTGTGTCCACACCACGAGTAAAATTATCCGATGTTTGTGGGTTTGCGAAGAGCTTGCGACATTTTTGGGTTCGCAATATTCGTTTGTTTGTGCCAAGTGAAAGAAGCAAATAAAATTAAGTCGAATGAATATCCACTACTGGGATTCGACCCGCGATGGCGGGAACAGGTCAGTCAGCTTCATTGGCCGCTCTACAAGAGCACCAATATATCACCGCGGCTGAACACGCATCGCATTATAACGGAACACATGCTCGTGCTGCACATTGCAAATCGTCGTCTTGATCAACTTCTACTTGCGTCGTGAAGACACAGACAGAAATTTGTCTGCCGTCCTCGTCGTCGTTATTGTTCATGCAGTTCTGCTTTCGCAAGTTTGTTTAATGTAGGCAAAATTCTTTTTTTTCGTTAGTTTTGACGTTATCTGCGGGAAATGCTAATTGTGAAAGCATGGCGGAGCAGCCTAGAATTTGCCTCAGTGCATAAAATGAAGATGAAGAGCTCTAAATGAGCTGAGCTAAGTGAGAACTCAGATTCAACGATCAAATTTTGAAGTCTGTGTCCATCTTCGCGCACGTTAACTGTGATGTTTGTTCTGTATTCTCTTGTGAAAGCTTTAAACAAGCGTCATGCCTTCTCATCTCGTGGATCATGATGTGAAAATGGGAGACCTTAATTTTTCTTTTCCATATGTAGTTGTTTTAGATTCAAAGGTTTCAGGTCAGGATACTTGTCATAAAAACGTGCGTGAAGGAGGTGTTATTTCAGGCTGAATCCGGGTGATATTACAATGTCTTGTTCCAGGCCAAGCCCCTTGTACAATGTGGGTGCCAGAAGCCAGCCTCGAAGATACTCCAAGGCAATGCAATTTCATCTTGCTTGCGCTGTGTGGTACTCCTGTGCTTAATATTCACACAAAGGAGAAACTCCTGTGCGAGGGGCTGAGACAGATAAAAGCCCACAAACAATAAACATTTAGAAGAAAAAGCTTGTCTTTGCTTCTTTTTGTTCATTTTGCATGTTTTTGGTGTGTCCATTATCTATCTCAGTTTCTAGAAGATTCAAAATAGCAAAACGTTGGCTCTATGCTTGGTAAACTTTCTTTTAAACGTCTTATAAGCTGCATTGCGGTCGGGTGCAGACCGACGTGTTCACTCACTTTCGCTTTAGCACGGTTTTCCTGGTTAATATCTAACAGCCCTTTTTTTGCCCTGAAACTAAACTATCTCTACCTTACTGTCCAGTAATGAGGCAACACGAGCTGCAGTGGTATGTGTCAATCTGCCGGTTAGGGTCAGTATATCACGAACATATCACCACCAATTTTACCAATAGCGTGAGCAGACCACCATATTGCTTGAGTACAAGAAGTGCGAAAGCCGATTAGGTAACTTTAATAATAAATACTTTTCCGAGACTAAGTGTGTTTTGCAACTGTTGCGGCTATATTTCTGACAGCATTTTTTGTTCTGCTATGATCTTTCTTGAAGGTAGAGTACGGCATGCAGTGTCCCCAGCGCGTACCGACTAACTTTAACCAGCGGCACAGCTGTCGGCTCTAACTCTCCGGCTGCGTGATTGGTTGCAGGGGCAGCGCGATGAGTTTGGTAATGTTTGGACAAAGCGTTCCATCTGGAAAACAAAGCCCTAGGTTTGGAACGCGTTTATAGGAAGGTCATGGGATCACGAAAGAGCAAGCACCACAGCAGAGAGTCAGGATAAATCTAGCAACCTCTCATCGAACTCCTCGCTTTCTGTTTACAGCACTGGAAGGCGGAGCTACGCCTGATTGGCAGCGTTATGTGCTTCTCGAAAACACCACGGTGTAAAGAGAGCTCGTAGTAAAAATTTAGAAGTGACGATAATGATAATTACGGAGCCTCGAGCACCGGTAAAAATGTAAGCTCAAGGGAACACGTACAAAATACCGTTTTGTTGTTACCAAAGTTTGCTTACAAAAAGAATGCTGGTAATGGTGATGCATCTATTTTATTTTCTCATCATTTGTAGTCGGTAAAGGCAGCAACTTCAGTGAAAGTGGCTTGGTTGTCACCAGCACAGAGTGTTTTTATCAATACATGGCGACGTGCACTTTTCTCATGATCTTTTTAACCTAAAGCCTCCGAAAGAGGCACGAAAGCTTTTTGACAGCCTTAGAAAAACAAGCAAAGTTACTGCAAGTGCATTCGCAGTAGACATTGTGTCACAGCTCCACGAGGGCTCTAAAGAAATAGCTATTTATAAATGCGCGTTTTTTAAAGGTTACACATTTTTAAGGCAGGAATGCATTCGCCGGCCAAATTTCCAGCAGACTTTGCTCGCACATTTCTTTCTTTGGTGCATACCAGGCCGAAAGGGAAAGGCTTGAGTGGGGTTCAAATCCACGTAATTTAGGTCCCAGTATGATTATTGGCAAATCGGCGCATGGTGTCAGTTCGCGCTGACGCGGGCGGAGGGCACTCCTGCTCCTCTCGCCTGCTGCAGCGGGTGAGCTCGAAGTTAGATGAGCTAGGTGCATGGCATATGGACTGGCTTGAAATGGGCCACTATCAGTACCGCTTGCCGATGTTTACGAGTTAAAGGAATTGCTGCGAAAGGAAATATTGCAAATTAAGAACGGATGTGTCGCAGACACCATGTCCACTGATGTGTTGACGCTGGCTACTTCGGCAACAGACACCCCCTCATGGCCCCTTTTCACCTTACTCGGTAGTAGAAGGTTATGCAAAGAGACCTTTGCTCATATAATAATTAGGTTGCAGACAGTGCGACCTCATTACCAAAACGATTGCTAGCTGCGGCATTTTTGTACGAAGTGAAGCAGATGGAGGACAACTAAAATTTATATAAACACCCCTCGACGCAGGATACCCTCACGAGGGGACGAAAGACAGAATCCTTACCGTTTTCCGCCGTGTCGCTTCTACGTAAAAAAAGTAACACATTTGTGTATTTCCAATATTTTACATTTGGTTTTATTGTTATTTAAACAGGTATATATTTGCAGGGTTCCGCACTCCTTAAAGAAAGGAGAGACTATCAGTTAGTATGCAGTGAGTTGAATGTATTTTTGTTTTAATGTCTTCAGTTGCTGTAATTATTGCGGTAGCTTCTGCTTCGAGGTTTCAGCTATAACATGGAACTTCAAACCTTTCTGCATGACCATGTCCCGTCGGGATTAAGACGACAAATGGAGCGCCGCATCCAGACACAGTTTTCTACCCATCGGTGTGTGCGTGCGTGCGTGTGTGTGTGTGTGTGCGCGTGCGTGTGTGTGCGAGTGTGTGTGTGTGTGTGGGTGCGTGTGTGTGTGTGTGTGTGTGTGTGTGTGTGTGTGTGTGTGTGTGTGTGTGCGTGTGCGTGTGCGTGCGTGCGTGCGTGTGCGTGTGTGTGTGTGTGTGTGCGTGTGCGTGCGTGCAAAGTTTAGAAACGCTTCATTTAGGCAGAGATTTATTTTGAGTCGACGTTTCGGACAGATCCTGTCGTTTCTCAAGATTTAAAACCAGCGATCTTTCTTTTCTTCTTAAGGAGTTGGCATTGGCACACATGTCAGACACATGAAGAAAACAAAAGCAAACGGATGTGGGAAAGAAGGTGGGCTGAGGAAAAAGATATCAGACAAGCGGAAAAAAAGAGAGAAAAAAAAGAAACACGTGCTCTCACACACCCCACACCTTGAAGTCGTGGGGAGCAGCCAGAAAAAAAAACTAATGCAAAAAATAACAAAAACGCTGAGTGCGAAGGGAGAATATGCACCCCTTAAGGCAACTACAGAGTGGCAGCGAGTAAGGTGCAGAGTAACAGATGTTGGCTGAATCGCCGAACAGATAGGAATTAGAGGTGAATGCACTCACGTGCCGCCGGGCAAAAATGAGCAAACAAATAAACAAAATAAAATGCAGAGAGAGCAGGAGACTTTCGTTACCTGGAGCCTCTTCAGCACGAAGAGTCAAGGCGGAATCGGCGACGCAGTTATAACTTGACACGCGTGCATGAAAACACACACACACAAAAACACTGGCAGTGGCTTAGCTCAGCTATGTCAGGATATACGTAGCGAGAGGTATCTTTCCCTAGATGAGCTTGTTTTTCAGAAACTCGAATGGCGTGATCAGTCGCACGACGGGCCTTCACATCCTCTTCGGTTGGTTCCCGTTGACCGACGCCTTCCATAGGCTCCATGTCGGCGGCTATGCGTAGTCTTTTACGCTCGGCAGTCTGGCATCTGCATTGGGCAAGGCATTCCTCTCTCTTTCCGCGGGTCTTCGCTGTTCTATTCGCCTTCTGATGCTCATTCTCTTTTTTTTTTGAGTACCGAAGTGCGAGGCAACAACTTCAGGATAGGAAGAGATAATCTTTTCTTGTCTATACCGCCGTTTAGCAGCGGCGGACTCTCCTTCCTTGCATGCATGTCACACGTTGCGATACAGTCGCCCATTACATCTCTGCCATTTATACGCAATGCTGCGCATGCGACGCGCGGTTCGGGTGATAGAGCGTCGTACGGCGAGGCGGCGACCAAGAACGTGGCGCAGCTGTGAGGTCTCCCTGGTTACCATGGTATCGGCGCAAGCGCACAACTGCTCAACCGCTGACAACACACTCGGCGTCGACGGTCGTGCGGGCGAGCGGCGGCGGCGACGGCGATGCGCGTGCCTGAGCTTGCTCCTCTCCGGTTGCCATGGTAACGGCGTAAGCGCACAACTGGCCTCTCCCATGCACCGCGATATGCTCGACTTGTAGCACAGTGTAGCTCCTACTACAAAAAAGGCGTCAACACATCCGAGTTGTGAAAAGTGTCGTGGGGGGGGGGGGGGGGGGTGAATGGCGGGCGCGTGTAAGCGAAGAATTGCACCGCGCTCGGCAAGGCGGCCGATGGGTGGGGTGGGGGATGAAATGCTTTGTGTAAGCGGATGGGCGAAGCTTGACAAAGTTGCCGCTGGTGAGAAACGACTGAGGTATGCAAAGCGGGAACTCGTAAGGTCAACACTGGGTCTGCAAGGGGCGGATGCAGCACTATATTCTCGGACTTTCATGAATGCCGCGGGAAATTGTTTCAAATTTGCAAATAAAGTACGACTCATCTTGCTCTTTCTGCCGGCTATTGCCGATCTCGCCCTGAATGACAGTTAACTTAACTGGGACAAATGGTTGATTTTTCTCATTGCTGTGTTTGGACAAAAGGAGGTTTGGTAGGGATCGATATGAGCCCGGTGATTACTAAAGCGAATTTGTAGAGGGTTAACAGTCCGCCCAATGTACTGCATACTGCCCACACTGCATTCTAGGAGGCATATTACTTTGGAGTAATCAAAATCAAAGTTTCTATTAATTTTCCGTTTGAAGCCTGAAGCTCCGCTTATAGCACCGCTTTGATGTTTGTATATGTTTGCAGACCTAGCATCTCTTTTTTCCGCAGGGTCGGCACCGCAACCCCGGTTGGTTCTTTGCTTTTAAGTGAACTAGAATGCTTCGAATGTTTTTTGGTCGTCTGTACAGTACTTAAGGGGGAGCAGTGAAAATTTTGGCGAATTTAAATTGTACATTTCACTGCTAAGAGTGCTACATAAGGTTGTAGAGCAGGTTTAGAAAAAAACGGTCTAGTTTATTGTAGCATCATAACTCCTACAGTGTCCTTTTTCCTTGCAACTAAAGAAAGCCCCCGAAATATGAAAAACACCACGTGACTGCGCTCGTGCGCTACGATATTGCAGCGCTCTCAACGGCATTTCGAGCAAATGGAGCTTGCTCGCTGAACGTGGCGCAGTGAACGGCCGCCGCTCTTAGCAGCGGCTTGACTGTGCTGACGCTGTCAAGCGAGCACGCTGCACAGCGGGGAAGGACCCTAGGAGAACGCGTAGCTTTGCGCGTACTGCTGCAACTGAGCTCGCCGGCGCGGCACCGAAGGAGGCGTTGCCGGGCGCGGCGTCGAATTCTCGAGAAATTCTGAGTGGTTTCTACTCGTTGTCGACGGAAAGGGGGCAACCTTGTCCGCGCTAAAGTGATACCCTCTCTCCTTCACTCCTGCGCCGATGACACAGCGTGCCGAGAATGACCTAGAATTTTCTGGACGGTGATTTCCGCGCTTGAACAATGGGGTCGCGCGACCGGCGCGAGAAGGAGGAGCTCGTGCAGTTGAAGCGGCGGGTATTTGCGCGCCTGCCTTGGCGCGAAGAACAAACAGACGCGGAGTGCGCCTATAAATGAGGGGCTGCAACCGCTGTCTGTTAGCCCGATTCGCCGGTTAAGTTTCCGAAAAGCGCGCCTGCTCGACTCCCGGGAGAACACCACTCGCCCAGCCAACGCCTCCTAAACTTGTTTCAGGCCTGCGCGTGACGTGTCATGACGTCAGCTACGTCATGACGGGCCGTCCGAGGCTGCCGCGGCGCTTCGAACGTGTTTTCCACCCAGCGAGTCTGTACGCTGTGTCGAAGGCTTGCGTGTCGGCTGATGAAGTCTTCAAGCTTGCGTGTCGGTTGATGATGTCTTCCTAGGATTAATTCATTTTATTAGCTCTCCTGCTTGATCTGTTGCAAGCGCGTTGCTTAGTGAAGAAACGCACTGTAATTCCGGTAAAGCGTTGCCTCATACGTTTGGTGGCATGATTTTATTTACATTAAAACAAGAATAAGCGCACAAGAGAGATGAACACTACATAAGCAACGCTTCATTTCGAGGTCAGTTTCTTCAATTTTCGTGCTTTCGCGTCGACTATTGCAACAGCAGCCGCCTCATTGCGTTGCATGCAATAGTTGCTTAACATTATATTTGTTGAGCACTTGGCAATCATACTAATTACCAAACCTCGGTCGTGCCCATTCAAGCATGTCCCAAGGTCGCCGAACTCTGGCAGCGATTCGATAACCAGTGGTCGAACAACATTCCTCTGGTTTTGGTGTTGGAGAAACATTGTGGCATTCTCTGGTAGTAACAGTTTTTTTACAATTACCTCGGTGTGCAACACGACAGTGACGACACATGCACTTGGGAAATTCAGCCCGCCTCGATACAAGCTAGATACCAAAGAGTGAACGTCAGCATCATCATTTTCTGTTGTTTCAAAGTCCACAACAAGCTGCTGTCGGTAGAAATCACACTTCAGGGCTTTCATTACAGAATGAGCACACAAGCCACCAACATAGCCAAACACAGGCGCGCGTGAACTCAAACTGTCCAGATATTCTGAAAATACAAAAAGTTTGAAGGAATGTGCAGCACTTGACAAAACTGTCCTCATCGTCATTGAAGTCACCGGCGCACATCACTGGAAGTGTGTTCTGGAGGCTAATTCTGCCTTCGCACTCATAATGCTGTCGGATGCTGATGTGGTAGTTACCTCCAGCCATTTGTCTGTACTGACTGAACCTGTTCTCCATGCCGTCTGTCTGCACTTTTCCGAGCAGCACGTACTTAAAACCGAGCTCACAGATGCAATACTTTGAGAATTCAAGTAGAGCATTCATAGTTTCCTTTGTGAGTCTGCCGTTGTCGTGTTTGTAATATTCCCAAACGCCAAGCCAGGTCACGAAGGCGTCCAAAAAGGATAGCTTGGGGTCATCATTCAACGATGAAATTGGTTCTTCGTACACGTCGCGATGGTGATATCCCCTGTGTGGCGTCTTCACATTAACTACCTTCCACCAACGAATAATTAGTCTGATGAAGTTGGCAGTTTCTTTCTCCCGTGAAAGTACGGGCAAAACGCAGTGCGCATCCAAGGGCTCAGCCACAAAGGCGTTGAAAACCTGTAAGGCTAGTTCAACATTTTGCCTTTCTAAATTGCTTGTGTTTAAAGCCTTCGAAGACAGCCGATAGCTGTACTTCAAGAGCTGAGACGCTTGAAGTTTGTGAAGCTCCCTGATATCCTTAAATGATGCCCACTGTATAATACCAGGGTGGACGGAATTGTCAGTGAGGTTAAACATGGGGAAATAAAAGCTGGTTCCAGGATTTCTTTGGTCAAGCCAATTTTTTCTAACACACTAAGAGGTGCACAGCGTCAACGATGTAAAATATGGGTCCCGCTGCATCAGCTGGATGTTGGTAAACAATCCTCACCTCATACGGCATCGTAAACATGCTTAAAGCCTTCCTATTGATTGAGTTATTGTCTGTTACAACAGCTAAAGCTTTAAAACCAATTCTTTCCAGCCCAAGGATTACCTTTTTTAAGACAGCATGAAGTGACTCCGCATTTAACGTTCTCACGGGGAGAATGTGGACAACCTCTCGAAAGGAGCTCAGCATAATTTGCACCATAAACACATGTGCAGTAGTTGCAGCTTCATCTGAGTTCACTGCTGCGCCTGCAATATTTCCTCATTTGCAGTCCATAAATGGCTGAATGTGGATCTCTTCCACCATTAAGGTAACAGAACTCTCATGCGATTTCAATTTATTAAGCGTCTGGCAAATGTATTTAAGAAAGTTCTGGTCACCTGATTCGTTATCAGGTGATAAGCGGAAAGATAAGCAGTCGTTCCTAATGGTACTCTGATGTGGCAAAGTGAAACAACCAGAGCTGCTCAAAAACTTGTACGCACGAGGAGATATAATTGGCAGTATGCAAGCAAGCACCATTGTTTGAGATGAGTAATGCAATCGCTCTTTCTCAAGCAACAACACCTGTTCCCTCAGAAATCTAAACGAGATTTTTCTGTTATCGCAGACGCTTTCCTCAATCTTTTCCATGAGCTTTACTATCAGGTGAGTAACGCATCAGAGGAACCTTTGTCGTTAGTAATCTGCTGCAGCTTATTTAACATATCAAGTAGGGCACTGATATCACCGTTTTCGTCAGGTACGACAAAATCCCCTAAACGTTTCACGGAGTTGCCGTGAAAACACGCAGTGATACGAAGATCTGCGAAAACAGTAAGAGAGGGCTTTAGGACCACGCAGCAGTTTGGGCGATTAAAACAGTCCATTCAACTGGAACACACTTGACTTTTAAGCGCTCCATCATTTCATGCAGTGATGAAAACTTGCACTGCATTTGTTCTTGTCGATAGCAGGCTGCGGACGCTTCAATCTCTCCTCGACAGGCATCTCTCCTCGACAGATACGATGGAAAACCAGGGAATTGGGATGGCACTGATCCAAGACGCAAGCATGGCACTTTTAGTGAGGATTCGAGCATCTTGCCTGTCCGGGGATTAGTGTACGATGAGTAATGCTCGAGGCGGGATGCGTGGAAATGTACGGCGCACACCTGCATTACAATAGCAAAAGTGCGACGCACCACATTACAGACGCAGTACAATATAATACCGCGGTAAAGCTTAATTTTTTTCATGGCTCCCGTAAATACCGTACATTTGTCACAACAGTACAAAAAATGACTTCGTACCTTGTTGTTGGCAGTAGGCACAAAATCCTTTCGGGGAATTGCACTGAGCCACTTCTTGTAAAGCTCTTCATTCTATGGGAAAGAAAACACTTGGACCTTGTTCCCCGTCTTGTCGTTGCTTGAGCACATAGGTACAAAACACTTGTTAGGCATGTCGAAGCCTGCATGCTGCAGAACCAGAGCAAAAAAGCAGCACTGAAGCTATCACGAGGCGACTGGCTCGACAAACTAGCTGCGTGCAACAAGGGGGGAAAAATGTGCCGGGAGGCGACGGGACGGAAAGGCCGGTACAGGCCGGAAAGGCTGGTACGCGGAACCGGAGGCACCCGCAGGAGTAGGTCAGTGGCCGGGAGAGACGGCGGCTGCTGAAGTCACCAGAGAGGACGAAGCCTTCAAAAGTTTTAGGAGGCTTTGGCCCAGCCTGGACCAGCGAGGCAACGTGCGGCAACTTGCGGGACGGCCCCGTCGAGCTCCTCAGGTCCTCGACTGTCGCAGTGCCCGGTGAACAAATTGTGTTTTCTTTGTTTGTCTCTCTGTGTATTAGTGCACTTTAGGTGCAGGTATTTTGTTAAATTGTAAACTCTCTCCATCGTTACTTTGCACGAGTTGCATTGTATTTGTAAATCACTCTGTGCTCGTACGAGTGATTGTGAAATCTCTGTATCGTCTCTTAGCTGTATAAACTGTTTTGTTCTGTGAACTTTTTTGGCTCCGACCCATTCTCTGGCTTGCGACCGGCGAAAATTTGGCGTTCAATCAATATTTTGCTATCCGAGAATACCAAAGTTCGTCAAACATGTCATATGATGCTCTCATCGAGCAAAGCAGCGATTCTATGTATCTTAGTTGAACTACATATTCTGAAGAATTCACTGCATTTTTTAACGTGAAGAACAGCAGATGCCACGATGCGGATGATCTACAGATACGGCCTGTGAAGCATGTGTTAGATATTCTAGCCCCAATTTTAGCACATAAATTTAATTTAAGTTTTGAATGCGGAGTGTTCCCACGGTGCATGTAAATCGCTAGAGTGACTGCTTTGTATAAGAAAGGAGATAAGCTTTGTGTTTCAATTTACAGGCCAGTTTCCGTGCTGCCAATCTTTTCTAAAGGACTGTAAAAAATTATCCACACGCGAATATCATGCTTTTGTGACAAACACCAAATAATAAGAGATTCGCAGTTTGGTTTTATCGAACATAAGTCTACCGAGACAGCATTACAACGCCAAAAAGAGTATATCTTACAGTGTTTCGAGGAAAGAAAACTTGCCCTTGGTGATTTTATAGATTTTTCGCAGCCTTTCGACTAGATCAGTTATAATATACTTTTGGCAAAACTGTTCGACTACGGCTTTAGGGGTCGTGTTCATGCGTTTCTTTAGTCATATCTTGCACACCGCTTTCAATTTATAAGTATTAATAGCTGTCAATCATCAGTAGAATAAGTAACTGCTGGCGTACCTCAGGAAAGTATCCTTGGACTGCTTCTTTTTAACCTACATATAAATGATATCGGTAATCAATGCCTGCATGCGAAGTGTGTTATTTATGCAGATGACATTGTCACAAATATTAAGGAGCCTTAATTAAACTTTAAAGGAAAAAGGTGCGAAGACGACGACGCGAATCAAACGAAGAATAAAGCAGAGGAAGAAGAAGCATTCGTTAAGGTGGAGAGAGATGATTAGTGGAGAGGCATTCGGTGATGTAAAGAGAGACGATTGGTGGAGAAGACGACGACAAGGCTTACGTGGACTAACACCGAGGCTATAAAAGGGCGAGCGAGAGCGAGGCACTGGGGGAACAGCAGAGAAGCGGAGGCTCCGGCAGGTCAGGGGCACATCAGCTGGAAGAGAGCGACGCCGGCTACTGCTCCGGTGAGCTCGTGTTCTACGACATCGCATCGTGGACATCCTGCCGTGCCTGAGCCCGTTCCGGGGAGTCAACCAACACCCTCTAAATACTTTCTTCAGGCCTCTCCAGGCCCTCCTTTCCACACGCGCTACGTCACGCCAAGTGTCCGGTCAGGCTGCTCACCAAGCGCGGCTCCGCTCCGCTCGGTTGTCTCCCTCGATGTGCTCGCGCTTGCCCGGGCAAGCACAGACACGAACGCAGTCTTGCAGTGAGCGTCTAGCTGCTGCTTGAGTCTTTCAGCCTGGCGTTGGGTGCATTTCCGTTCGCTCCTCGCACGGCTGTGTCTGTTTCGTGTGGCCGTTTCTTGTGTGGCGTGCGTACCTGTGCTAGCGCACGAATGGGAAACTGATTGCCTGCCGTGTAGCGAGTGCAACTTCGTGAAACATGGGCCGGTGCTGTGTTCCCGGGTGCCGCGGGAACTACCAGAATGGTCCCAAAGTACGTGTTTATTGCTTCCCAAGAGACGAAGTACGAAGAAAAGCCTGGTTGCGAGCCATTCCACGGAAGGATTTCACACCTACAGAGCATTCGAGGGTAAGACTCTGAAATATTGCTTAATAGGCGCTGGTAATTATCTTAGTTGTGAGCTGTCGCTCCCGGAAAGGCATGCTGTCTTTGTAGGCAATGATATCACTTCTTACACTTATGTATGAATTGTCCAGGAAGCATTTAGTTCTGTGGATGTGCATAAGGCTTGTGTAAAAGCTGTGTAAATATGTAAAAGCTGTTCACTATTCAGACTCTTTTTACTTAGTGTTTTAGGCAATGGAGAGTCATGGCGAATGGCCTTGCTTCATTTTCTCGTGCAGGTGTGTGAACTGCACTTCCACGCAGGCGACTTCATTACGACGTTGTCACACCAAGATGAACTGACAGGGAAAATAATAGAGGTGAAGCGTGACAGGCTACAGTTGAAGATTGATGCTGCGCCTTCTGTTTTTCCAAACTGCCCAAAATACTTGTCCTCAACGCCTGGACGGAGTGAATCGCCAGAGACGAAAAAAGCAAGAAGGGAAAACGCTGCTTTGCAGGAGGCTATGAGGAAGTCACTTCAGTCTAATGAGCTTGAACAGAAAAGAAACAAAGTTTCATCTTACGAGGAGTTCAAATCTAAGTTGCCTGGAATCTGCAACACGAAATTCTGGACCGTTTCTGTCGATGAGCAGTGCGTTAGGTTCCTTCTCATCGAGAATGATCCTTCACCTAATGTGAAATGCGCCTTGGTAGTTCTCCCTGATCTGTCACTTTCTGTTTTCTTGAATGGAGTGAAGCTTCTGTCGCTTCCTTCAGGCAGGATTCTGCCAGCTCAAGTATGCGACACCTCCAGCCTGTCCTTGCTGCTAGAAGAACTCGAGATAGGCTTGCATAATATACCTGAGGTGACGAAAGAGTCGAAACATACTAAAGTATTGCAGTTTGTCGGTTCACTGCTTGCAGACCTCATTGAGGACAGTGATACGACGAAAGAACAGTCTTCTTTGCTGAAATTTCTGGTTGAGCAGATAGAGCTTCTCCTCGCGAAACAGCATGTGTATAGCGCAGAGCTGCTGGTATTCGCCAGTATTTTGAATTCAATTTCTCCTCACGCATATCACTTCACAAGAGCTGCATCAAGAATCATTCTGCCCCATCCTTCCACACTGCGCCGTGTTTGCTCAAATTACAAAGCTGACCCTCTTGTGGAGCAAAATCAACCGCACTGTCTCTCCTACATCCGAGAACGAGTCAAATCAATGAAAGACCACGAGAAGACAGTGACCCTGATGATCGATGAGATCCACATAAAACCATACTTCGACTACAAAGGGGGCACAATAGTAGGATCGTCGGTTCATTCAACGGAACCAGCAACAACAGCCCATGTGTTCATGGTACAATCACTCCTTTCTGCAAACAAGGACGTCATTCACATATTACCTGTGAGCAAACTGAGCGCAGAAATTTTGCACGAGCATGCTAAGAACATAATCATTAATGTTGAGAAAATGGGGCTCAAAATTATCGCTGTGATAACGGACAACAATGCTCTGAACCGCAAGATGATGTCGTTATTTGCTACAAGTCCTCAGGTGAGCATTGTCTATCCCCATCCAGCCGATAACGCTCGCCCTCTTTTCTACGTGGTCGATCCTGTGCATCTCTTGAAGTGCATTAGGAACAATTGGATTAACCAGAAAAACCCTGGAACATGCCTCTATTTCCCTGAAATGGACTTGAGTGGAGCAATGCCCGAAGGGCCTCCTCGTATGAAAGCTGCTTCTTTCGCAGCTGTGCGGCAGCTTTATTCTTCAGAGAAGACGTCGCTTGTGAAGGCTGCTTACAGACTGAACGCAAAAGCCGTGAATCCAACCTCAATGGAGCGGCAAAATGTAAAGCTCGCTCTCGACGTCATTAATCAGTTTGTTTCAAATGCCCTCAGGACACATGGTTCCGCGTTCAAGATTCCTCAAGCTGAGTCGACTGCTCTTTTCATTGACGTTATCCTCACATGGTGGCAAATAGTCAATGTTAAGACCCCTTGCAAAGGCCAGAGGCTAAGGGACAGCATGCAAGACCCTGTAAGGTCTGTTGATGACACACAGTTAGCTTTCCTGAGCGGCGTTGTGGACTGGTTGGACGCTTGGGCAAGAATAAACATCACCAGTGGCTCGCTGACGAAAGAGACTCACAGTGCTTTGCGACTGACATGCTATTCTCTGGTAGAACTCTCGCGCTACTGCTTAGAAGAACTTCACTTCAAGTACGTACTGCTGGGCAAATTTCAGACGGATGCGCTAGAAGACCGGTTCGGCCGTTACCGCCAGCTGGCAGGATCACAGTACCACATTTCCGTGCGTCAGCTCTACGAATGTGAGAAGAAGCTTCGTCTTCAAAAACTTTTGACATTTCCACGCGAGGAAACAGAGTTTGAAGACGTAAGTGAGGATCTTGTCCCATGCAACTTTTCTGTGGCTGTCAGCGACGACGATATTACACACGCCCACTCTGACATGGATGCTATTGTCTACATTGCAGGATACGCTGCTCATGCTGCTTTAAAGAAGCTTTCATGTTCTGCTTGCTTCAGCACATTGGTGATTGAAAATCGAGAGATCGAAGCGGAAAATACTGCCATGATAGCTAACCTGTCGAGAGGAGGGCTGAAGTTTCCCCAGCCATGCACAGTTCACATGGTACTGATGACTAAACTAGTTGCAGAGAAGTTGTCTTTTGGAGCAACCGCGGAAGATTTTCTCTCCTGTAGAAATCAACGTGGTGTCGTGATTTCACAGACGATTTCCCTCCTGGACGAACACGACATTGAGACATGTGAAAATGGCCACACTGCACAAACTCTCCTGCGCTTGGTAGTACGCGTTGCAACCAACGTTGTTCTAAACAACTTTTGCAAACTAAGAAATGATGCCATACAAGACAATGCGCAGCAGAAGGCCGCAGCCCGGAAAGCAGCAACGCTTAAGAAGAAGTAAGTTTTATTCCCAAGCAATAAAAATGCTTTGCGCACACTTCATTGCTGGTGTCTCGTCGTTTTTTATTGTAAGGGTCAGATTAGCTGTACAAATACTCAACAGCGCAACATTATTGTGAGTGTCATTATTGCTGTGTGTGAAAGCTTTAAGCAAAACACAATACAGAATAAAACTAACACAATGCGCAGTAGACGGTGTTTTTTTTTTCAATGTTCACGAACTTCTACTTTAACAACTAGATATACGCATGTGCGGTCTGTGCGGATGGATTTTACCGCACGGCAGACATCATGTACGTGATAGAACCTAATAATTAGATGATTAATTGAAATTAACTAATCAATTTTTTATTATAATGACCAATAATGCGAAATTGGCGGCCGTATGCTAAATTGTTTATTATAAAAAACTGTATTAGCAGCTCGAACTTTCTTGACAATAAGGTGTTCTGCAATAAAAAAAATATATAAAGCAGATAAAATGATAGCCTAAGGCGCGCACAAACTAGCGAATTTCTTTTCTGCAGCAACGACAAAAATGAAAATGAAGGAATCACTTATAAGGCAGCTACGTACGGCAGTACCCGAATAGTGCAGACGGGCGCGGCGCGCTGAAATCGCGGAGCGCGGGGCCTGCACGGTCCCTTGGCGTGACGTCACGCGGCCGGTGGAGAGGCCTTAGCATTGAGAGGGTGTTGAGTCAACAGAGGACGCTACCACCTGCTATGGACAGGGGTGTCTTCAGCGCTGTTGCAACCCATCCGGGTGGCGCCCCCAACGCCAACAACACCGGAATAATCTCCACGGGCGCTTGGACCTGTAGCTTATACGACGTAACCAGCGACGCCGCCATCAAAGGCAACACCGGCATCATCTCCACGAGCGCTTGGACCTGGACCTTGTACGACGCAACCAGCGACGCCAGCCCAAGCACAGCGAACGCCGCCTCGACGCCGCCTACGGGATCCATACAACGCCGCAGCCGCACCGAACCAACCGTGAGCTTGAACGCCGACCACGAATAGTAGAACGCTAGTAGTAGTAGACGCTGGTAGTAGTGTGCATTTATAGACTTTGTGCTAGTTTTGTGTTCTAGTGTGTGTGCCACGTAGGGTGTATTAAATGTGCGCTCGTGTGGGTACACCCGTCGTCTAGTCCGTTCTTTCGGTCCGAGTGTTATCCGGAAAGATCTGTGACAAAGATAAGTGGCGAGCTTGTGCCAGGATACATTTCCTTTTCCTTTTTTGCTTTGTCTCGGATTTTTCCGATCTCTCGACGGCAGACAGTATGGATTTGGCAAAAACGTTAGAACTGGCGCTCAAGCTTGGGTTAAGCAAGGAAGAGGCGAAGTGTCTCTGCGACCAGCAGAAAGAGGAGGCAGATAGGCAGAGAGGGGAAAGGGCGCAAGCACGCGCAGACGCTCGCGAAGCAGAGGAGCGCGAGGATAAAAGAGCTCGCGAGGCAGAAAAGCGAGAGGCTAGAAGGATAGAATGCGAGAAGGAGTTTCTTTTGTGGAAACAGGCACATGTCGCGGGAGTATATGAGGAGATCACGCACAGTGATCCACATTTTTTAGCGGGTAGAGAATCTCCTAGACCGGCGAGAATTTGTCCAAGGAAACTGATGGCTCCCTTCGATGACAAAAGAGATGATCTGGACGCATATCTGCAACGATTCGAGCGGATAGCTTTGGGGCAAGGCAGGGAGCGCAGTGAATGGGCCGCGGCATTAAGCTTGTGTTCAGTCGGAGAGGCGCTGAATGTATTTGGAAGGATGCCTGCTGCTGATTCCATGGATTACGAGAAAGTGAAAAAGGCACTCCTCCAAAAATTCAGGCTTTCGGCAGAGGGTTTTCGTGAGAGATTTCGCACTGCGAAACCTGACGATGCGGAAACCGCTAAGCAGCTTTCCTGCAGGCTGACCAAATATTTTGATAGGCGGCTTGATATGTCAAACACAGAAAAGAGTTTTGAAGGTGTGCGTGACAAGCTGGTCACAGAGCAATTTTTAGCGTGTTGCAGCTCAAAGCTGGCGCTATTCCTGAAGGAAAGAAAGTTGTGTTCGTTGGAAGAGTTCGCCGACACTGCTGACCAATTCGTCGAGGCTCAAGGGTTAAAAAACTTGAGTAATGCAAAGGAGGCAACCCAAAAGACCTTAGAGATAGATGCGGCAAAACCAAGAGCATATGGCAGGGCATCTAAGTCGCCAGTAAGGTGTTTTCTCTGCGGCAAGGTGGGACACCGTGCAGCTGACTGTCGAACTAATAGTGCTGCCCAAAAAACACACATTGTGTGTCAAGGTTGTAAGAGGAGGGGTCATACTCTGGATGAGTGCCTTTAGAGAACGCAGGACCGAGCTGCATGCGTTGTCGACTCAAGGGTAGAACTTGTCACGCCACCCGAAGTTCTACAGCTGAAAGGAGAGCAGACGCCGCTGGAAAATGAGGCAGTGAGTGGAACACCCAAGTCGAAAGCAGCATTGCCAGTGGTGGCTGGGCAAACAGGGGACCGTCCTATATTGGTGCTTAGAGAGAGCGGAGGTAACACAGTCTTGGTTCGTAGAAGCCTGGTGTAGGACGAGGATCTTACAAGCGATGCGTCGGTCGTCACTCTTGTACATAGCGCAGTAAGGTACCTTCCTGAAGCCAGGGTCATAGTGTCGACGCCATATTATACTGGGAAGGTAGTGGCAAAATGCGTAGATCAACCCATCTACGATCTCATTTTGCGGAACATTACGGGCGGAAGAGGTGTCGAAGACCCCGATCCCGAGTGGAGGATGCTCGACGTTGAAGGACATTCAAAGGAGGTAAGGCCTGCGACAGCTCAGACGGGTGCAGTCAGTTTTTCGTCGGCAGTGGAGACAAGAGCTCAAGCGACAGCCCGAGCAACGCAGCGTCCGCTCTCTGCTCCTGTTACGAAGTGCCTGAGCATAACAACGGGCGAAATTGCAATTAGGCAAAAAGAAGACCCGAGCCTGAAGACCTGCTTCGAAAGAGTCGGGGAAAAAGTGGTAAGAAAGAAGAGTCGTACGTCCTTCGAATATCAACTGGTAAATGGTCTTCTGCACAGGGAATGCATATTTAGTTCAGGAAGGCGGGTCCAACAGCTGGTGTTACCGAGAGATATGCGAGAGACCGTGCTGCGCTTAGGACATGACGCCATTATGGCCGGACACCAGTGTGTTCAAAAAACGGTGTCAAGGATCACCGAGGATTTCTTTTGGCCTTCTGTTCAGAGTGACGTTAAGCGCTTTGTTCGCTCATGTGATGTGTGCCAGCGTACAGTTTCGAAGGGAATAGTTGGTCCCGTACCTCTGGGCAAGATACCATCCATCGACCTACCGTTTCAGCGAGTGGCGATTGACATTATGGGGCCAATCTCTCCAGTATCCGCCAAAGGCAATAGATATGTGCTTACTCTGGTTGACGTGGCCACTCGTTATCCGGACGCTATTCCACTGAGAACTATTCACAGTATCCAAGTGGCGGAGGGTCTTGTGGAAATGTTTTCGCGTTATGGGTTCCCGAGGGAAATATTGAGTGACCGGGGCTCGAACTTCACATCGGAGCTAATGAAGGAGGTTAACCGCCTTTTGTCAGTAAGACAGTTACTGACGATGCCTTACCATCCCATGTGTAATGGGCTTGTAGAGCGGTTCAATGGCACCCTCAAAAATATGATCAAGAAAATGTGCCAGGAGAGACCTACTGATTGGGATAGATATCTCCCAGCTCTCTTGTTAGCTTACCGCGAAGTACCACAGACTAGTCTTGGTTTCTCGCCCTTTGAGATCTTGTATGGGAGAACCGTTAGAAGTCCACTTGCAATACTCAAGGAGCTTTGGGCTATTAAAGAGATTGCATCCGATCTGAAGACAACTTACACATACGTGTTTGAGTTGCGGGATAGATTGAAGGAAACATGCAGTCTTGCACATCAAAGCCTGGAGAAGGCGCGTAAACTCCACAACGGATGTTAGGAAAAGAAAGCCATTCACAGAAATCTGAATCCGGGCGACAGGGATCTTGTGTTGCTACCCATGGATCATGATAAGTTAATGATGCAATGGAAGGGCCCGTACCTTGTGACGCGGAGGAAAAAGGATGTCGATTATGAGATATTTATAGATGGCATTAAGAGGGTTTTCTATGTAAATATGTTGAAGGAATATGAAGAAAGAGGTCCCGTACGGCGGTACGCCCACAGGGTAACTTGTTCGCTAGTGGCCGAGGAGACAGGTGATGCTGCCGAGGTGTCCACGTTTAGTTCGCAGAAAAAGGCAGAAGGGGATGAGGTACTTGAGAAGCCCAATTTGAATGCAGACAGAGGATTACAGCTCTACTCCAAATCAAGGGGGAGACGTTTTGGGATGGGCCAAGCGAAATTGAGATCATATGTCACAAATTAGACTTGTATAGAGATAGAGCTAACTGGTCAGCTCTGGGTGTCTCTGGGATATATCATGTTGTTGCTGTGTTAATGTGTCTCTGGGATTTATCTTGTTGTTGTTGATATTGTCGGTGTTATGTGATCATACAAGGGAGTGTGTTGTGGACATGAACATGTCTATTAAGGACTCTGTGCAGACAGCGGTAGTGGTGTGTTAGTGTTCTGAAAACGCAATTTGGTGTGCTGTGTTATTGGTGTGCGTTTGGTGTGTGCTGGAGATCTGCGGTGTGATGTGTGCTGGGTTCAGAATCGCCACAGAATATAGTCGGTTGGCAGGATGGCTTGGAGATGACTTGAGGTGAGCAGTTTTTCATGGAAAAACTCATGAGAGAGGGGGCCCTTGTCACATATATTAAGGAGGCTAAATTGAACTTTAAAGAAAAAAGCTTCGAAGACGACGACGCGAATTAACCGATGAATAAAGCAGAGAAAGAAGAAGCATTCGTTGAGGTGGAGAGAGATGATTGATGGAGAAGCATTCGGTGACGTGGAAAGAGACGATTGGTGGAGAAGAGAAGACGACGACAAGGCTTACGTGGACTAACACCGAGGCTATAAAAGGGCGAGCGAGAGCGAGGCACTGGGGGAACAGCAGAGAAGCGGGGGCTCCGGCAAGTCAGGGGCACATCGGCTGGAAGAGAGCGACGCCGGCTACTGCTCCGGTGAGCTCGTGTTCTACGACATCGCATCGTGGACTTCCTGCCGTGCCTGGGCCCGTTCCGGGGAGTCAACAGAGGCCGCTACCACTTGCTACGGCCAGGGGTGTCTCCAGCGCTGTTGCAACCCATCCGGGTGGTGCCCCCAACGCCAACAACACCGGCATCATCTCCACGGGCGCTTGGACCTGGTGCTTCTACGACGCAGCCAGCGACGCCGCCACCAAAGCCAACACGGGCATCACCTCCACGGGCGCTTGGACCTGGAGCTTGTACGACGCAGCCAGCGACGCCAGCCCGAGCACGTCGAACACCGCCAGCGTCGCCAGCCCAAGCACGGCGAACACCGCCGCGACACCGCCTACAGGATCCATACAACCCCGCAGCCGCACCGAACCAACCGTGATCTTCAACGCCGACCGCGAATAGTAGAACGCTAGTAGCAGACGCTGGTAGTAGTGTGCATTTATAGTCTTTGTGCTTTGTGTTAGTTTTGTTAGTTTTGTGTTCTAGTGTGTGTGCCACGTAGGGCGTAATAAATGTGCGTTCGTGTGGGTACACCCGTCGTTTAGTCCATTCTTTCGGTCCGAGTGTTATCCGGAGAGATCCGTGACAGACTTCTCACTGTTCTCATCAAGTGTATGTGGAGATATGACAAACGAGGCAAATAGGACAATAAGTGCACTCCACTAATGGTCCCTGATTAATCAGTTGAAAATTAATGTAACTAAAACTAAGGCAACTATATTCAAAACAAAAAAGAAAAATAATATTGTACCATGCAATCTTATTCTAGGTCTGGAAACGATAGAAACTGTAGACGATATTAAAATATTAGGGGTAAATTTGATCAGCCAGCTAAGCTTGGATAATCATGTTAACGCCGTCATCAGTAAGCTTTCTCGTGTCTCATTAACCGGCTTCGTTAGTTACTGTTGACGAACCCGTTGTGCCGAACCGCAGCGCTTTCGAAGATCGTAGCGTGACAGAGGGGTGCTGGGAAGTTCTTCTTTCTGGCTGGATATTGTATCAACCTGGCCCTCCACCGTGGAAATCAGCTAACGCTGCACTGCACTAGGAGGGCCTGATGCTCCCCCTGGGCTTGCTGGAGTGCTGGGGCCGCTCGCTCCGGATTTCGGTGTTGTGCTGGGAGTGGTGGGGGTATGCGCATGGTTGGTCTTAGATGGGGGTTGCTGTCGGTGGGTTCCAGCGGATAAGCTTATTGCTGAGGTGGGTCTCTCGGTGGTGCTGTCTCGTGTGGTGTCCCTGGGCGACTTCGGGATAACCTCCTTCTTGACTACCAGCGACATTTCCTGACAAAATGGAAAGACCACCTGCCGAAAAGAGACGATTACAGCCGGTTCCCCGTGCAGTGCCAAGCCCAAGTAGTTCGCACCTGCTCAGATGTTCTTAAGAGCCACCAGGAAGAATACATACAAGCCGGAGACCTACAGTTCCCGACCATCGCGGAGACGCAGGAAGAGGAGGGTAAAACCCTGGTCCTGCGAGGGTGGCGCCAAAAAAACCCGCAAGAAAACCCAGGGCTCTTCTCCGAGATGGCCGGTGCAGGATCAACCGTGACCCAACGCAGAGCTCTACTGCCGACACCAACGCGGCCACCACATCTTCGCAAAGTGGACAGTAAAGTTGTTCCCGCTATCCCGAAGTCGCCCAGGGACAGCACCGCCGAGAGACCCGCCACAGCAACAAGCTTATCCGCTGGAACCCACAGAAAGGAACCCCCATCTAAGGCCAACCATGTGCATACCCCCACCGCTTCCAGCACAACACCGAGATCCGTAGCGAGCGACCCCAGCACTCCAGCAAACCCAGGCGGAGCATCAAGCCCTCCTAGTGCAGCGCAGCGTCAGCTGACTTCCACGGTGGAGGGCCAGGTTGATACAATATCCAGCCGGAAAGAAGAACTTCCCAGCACCCCTCTGTCACGCTATGATCTTCGAAAGCGCTGCGGTTCGGCACAACGGGTTCGTCAACAGTGACATTCAGGCCGCGTGAGAACGCCGACTCTCTCTCGCTCATCCTACCGCCAGCCTTCTTCAAATAAATCCAAATTTTTAAAATTAGGAAACGTTGTGGATAAACGAATTTGTCATGAGCTACATATTCATAGCCTAAAGGCCTACCTTGAATCAAAAATCGTACAACAAGGTTTACATGTGTCGTTAACACCATCAATGGGTGACCTATGTGAAGAGGAGAATGGTAATTGGAATCGTATACTACAATCTTCCTCTTTAAATTTGCTTCTAGTTGCCATTGCCCATTTTGAGAAGGTGTTGGTGGCTCTGAGAATGGAAGAGAGTCGTGCTCATCAACAAATTACCCTTACCGCGCCGGAGGCCACAGAGCTTATGTTCTTTGAGGAAAAAAGAGCGACTGAGGTACGCGAGACCAAAAGCAAAAAAAATCATTCGAGACGGGCTTCCACACCACGCGTGGTCAAATTCAATAACAAGCGAAAAAGATTCAAAAACGGAGTCAGCTACAAATATTATCCCCACTATTATAATAAGCTCCAACAACAAATTCAATAGAACGACACAGACATCAACAGTTCAAAAAACACGCGTAGAACGATCTGAAATGACAGCATCTACTAATTATAATCAGCGGTTCCAAGCGCCGGCTTTGCTTTCCAGCATAATATTATTAATCTATCAACCAGGGCTTTAACGACCGAGGAAACATCCGTCCTTTCTCGAGGCCTCACATTCTGCCCTACCTCCGGTAAATACGAATTCTCGGTGTTAAAAGATTTGAACAACTTTGCGCGCATGTTGCGACTCCGGGAATACCTCCTTGATCGGGAACGGGTTACCGCGGATAGCAGGGAACTCGTCGTTACTAACAACTACTGGGCTCCTAGTATAGGAAGGGACAAACACATGTACATGTACACATGTACATGGACACATGTGCATGGACAAGTACATTGACGCCGTCGAGAAAGACATTATTTACGCCTACAAGAACCACGGTCCAGGGAGGCAGAACTTGTCTAAAAACGAACGGGATGCATTGAAGGCTCTGAGCAGAAGGACAGATATAATCATAAAGCCAGCGTATAAGGGAGGCGGTATAGTTGTCATGGACAGCGAAAAATACATTGAAGAAGGCTTGAGACAACTCCCTAACATTGGTTTCTATCAACGTCTTAAAGCAGACCCAACTCCGCAATACCAACATTTTGTAGCGGAGACTCAGGGCCAACTTGCGAAGAATGGGGACATATCCCTACGGTTATCTAAAGCCCTCACCGCACCACGCCCGTCGCCAGGCCGATTCTACATGTTACCGAAAATCCACAAAAAGAATAATCCTGGCCGCCCTATAGTATCCGGCATCGGCACGATTACAGAACCAATTTCCAGTTACATTGACACACTAATTAGACATATTCTAATAAAACACGCATCCTAAATACGCGACACAAACCATTGCCTTCGCGCAATGGCAGGTCTCAAACTCCCGGAAGGAGCCTTCCTCCCAACACTAGGTGTAGCCTCTCTCTACACAAACATTTCTCATTCCAATGGCATTTAATCTCTGATCGAAGCGTATGAACAAAACAGAAAGGGGGAATCCCTACCCCACGTGTTTTAGAAATGCTGGCGAAAATAGTACTCGAATATAACAACTTCGAATTTAACAATGAACACTATTTGCAAATTAATGGCACAGCCATGGGTACAAGGATGGCACCCACCTACGCCAATATCTTCATGCATAGTATTGAATCCAAATTTCTGAAAGATTGCCCCATTAAGCACACTCTATACAAACGCTACTTGGATGACATCTTTTTATTATGGACTGACAAAGAGCAGGAACTCATACGTTTTATTGAAAACTTCAACCTCGTCCACCGCAACATATCTTACACTTACACCTACTCCAACACCACAATTAACTTTCTAGATGTTGACATCTCGGTAAACGAAGGCTCACTTACCACCGGTGAATATAGAAAACCTTCGGACCGCCAACAATACCTACACTTCCAAAGCTGCCATCCTCGTCACTATAAAACAAGCATCCCATACATTCAGGCACATCAATTTAAAAGAAAATGTTCCCAAGACGAGGACTTCGTAAAAAATTCCAAACGCGTGCGAGAAGTCCTCATTAAGCAACGATACCCCCCCGCCTTTGTCGACGATGCCAATGAAAAGGGATCGAAACTCAACCGAGAGCAAATACTGGAGGGACGTCGCTACAACGAGGAAACCGGTCACCGTGCAAATCTCGTACTTACCTTCTCCAGTAACCCGCCTAACGTAAACAAAATTCTCAGAAAACATTTCAACATTTTGGAACAAAGCGAGCGCCTCACCAAAATTTTCACTGCTCCCCCTCACGCGGTCTACAGACGACCAAAAAGCATTCAAAAAATTCTAGTGCACTCAAAAACAAATAACCAGCCGGTTTTGAGGTGCCGACCCTGTGGAAAAAGCAGATGCCAGGTCTGCAAACACATACAAACATCAAGCTGTGCAGTAAGCACAGCTTCAGGCTTCAAATGGGAAATTAATGGCAACTTTGATTGTGATTCCTGCAACTACCTCCTAGAATGTAGCGTGTGCAGTATGCAGTACTTTGGACAGACCGTCAATCCTCTACGAATTCATTTTAATAACCACCGCGCGCATAACTTATCCCTACCCAAC
The DNA here is from genome assembly GCA_030143305.2 of Amblyomma americanum. Lineage (NCBI taxonomy): Eukaryota > Metazoa > Arthropoda > Arachnida > Ixodida > Ixodidae > Amblyomma > Amblyomma americanum. The sequence continues at coordinate 28,155 of JARKHS020014585.1, read as the reverse complement.
CTTCCCATGTCAAAACACATTAATGAGCGAAACAACCAATTTGATGCAATTAAGTTTACAGTCCTACAAGGTGGGTCCCACAACACCCGGGAAAGAGAGCAACGCGAGTCGTACTTTATTTACAAATTTTGAACAATTCCTGACGGCATTATTGTAAGTCCAGGTGTATTGTCCTCCATCCGCCCCTTGCAGGGCCGTTGCAGATATTACGAGAGCCAGCTTGACATACCTCGGTCGTTTCTTGCTAGCAACATCTTTTTCAAGCTCACAAAAATTTCTTCATCCCCACCCTATCCCACCCCTATCTTCCCAGTTCGATTACCTTGCCGAGAGGGGTGCAATTGAAGAACCCTTGCCTAAGTGCTCACGCCGTTCACATTTACCTCCCACACGACACTTGCCCGAATTTGGATGTCTTGCCACTTTTCTTCTTTTTTTTCTTTTGTGTGTTTGTCTGGGTGTTTTCAGGCACAGTGCACGTGTGTCTAGCTAAGCTCACGGCGCCGCTGATTGGGCCTTGGCTCTGGCTGCCAAATTGGTTCCAGATGACGGAAGCTCCGGGACTGTCTGCATTTAATTCTGTTTAATTCTTTACTCTTTCTGGACGGGTCACGCGAGTGCACGCATCAATTTTTATATGTTGGACAATTCCGCCAGCGTCTGTTTCTGTACACCTTACTCGCTTAAATTCTCCCGCTATTGTCATTTAGCCCCCACACGACACTGGCACAAGCTCGGCTGTTTTAACATTAGGTGTCTGGTTGTTTTTATGCACAGTGCACGTGTGTCTAGTTAAGCTCACGGCGCCGCTGATTCGCCCTTGGCTCTGGCTGCCGAAGTGGTTCCAGATGACGGGAGCTCCGGCCCTATCTGCATTTTATTCTGTTTATTTGTTTACTCTTTCTGTCCGGGTCACGCGAGTGCACGCATCTCTAGTTTTTATATGTTGGACATTTCCGCCACCGTTTGTTTCTGCACACCTTACTCGCTTAATTGCTCCCGCCATTGCCATTTAGCCCCCACACAGCACTGGAACGAGCTCGGCTGCTTTACCATTGTGTCTGGTGTTTTCGTGCACAGTGCACGTGTGTCTAGTAAAGCTCACGGCGCCGCTGATTCCGCCTTGACTCTGGCTGCCGAAGTGGTTCCAGATGACGGAAGTTCCGGCCCTGTCTGCATTTAATTCTGTTTATTTCGCTACTCTTTATGGCCGGGGCACGCGAGTGCACGCGTCTCTAATTTTTGTGTGTTGGGCGATCCAGCCACCGTCTGTTCCTGTGCACCTTAATCGCCGCCGCTCTGTTGCCTTGAGCGGTGGCCATTATCCCCTCCCGCTCCTCGTTTTTCTTTCTTTCTTTTATTTTTCTCGTAACGGGTCGGCGCCCTGCGGCTGCGGGGTGGGCGGCGGGGGACAGCGCGTTTTTTAAAATTTTTTCCCCTTTTTTCCTTTCTCTCCCTTTATTTTCTAGTATACTTTGCCTCCGTTTGTTTCTTTTATTTCCTAGTATTCTTTGCCTCCGTTTGTTTCTTTTGATCAAGTGCCGTACACCTGTGCCAGTGCTAAATCCTTAAGAAGAGGAAGAAGATCCCTGTAACCGCAGTCTTGAGAATGGACAGGCTCTGTCCGAAACGTCGACTCAAAATAAATCTATGGATAAATGAAGCGTTTTCAATTTTGCACAGCGTATACTTTGATGTATATTATTTTAAGCAGTCAAGTACCTCAATTTCTCGCAATTATATATATATATATATATACATATATATATATATATATATATATATATATATAGTTGCGAGAATTTGAGGTACTTGACTGCTTAAAATAATATACATCAAAGTATACGCTTCGTTTAAGGAAACATTTTTATTTTACTCGACTTTTCGATCGCAGGACCAATCTTTTACAAGAATGATCGGTCCTCCGATCGAAACATCAAGTAAAATAAAAATGTTTCCTTAAACGAAGCATTTACTTCAAAGTATATATATATATATATATATATATATATATATATATATATATATATATATATATATATATATATATATATATATATATATATATATTAGCAGACAAGGTACAGGGAATGACGACCTCGTTTGACAAACAAATTAAGGAAGCAAACAGCCACCGAAACCACGGTGCATATTGTAATGTTTTCAATTTTTTTATTTGTAGAGCCAATCAATCGGTTCAAAGAAAATTACTTATAAAACAGCAGAAAAAAAACATGCCGCCGGAGGGATCCGAACCCACGACCACCGAATATCGCGTCCGGTGCTCTTACCAACTTAGCTACAGCGACGGCTGTCCAATCTGCTTCTTTCGTGGGTATTTATGTTTACTTGGTGTAAGCGAACCTTGAGAGCGTTCACTAGCGCCACCGTCGACCATAGCGGTGGACGTAGCACATCCTGTAATACCGCGATTGTCACGTAGAACGTCACCTAACGACGAGGGCGGAAAGTGTGCGAGAGCCCTCTTATGCTACCTGTGGCAACAAGACTGCCCGAACCGACACCGCCGTTGAGCATATGAAACATATTTTAGCCACATTCCAAGCAATATATGCTGATTGTTTCCCTCTTAAAATGATTGTCAGCCTAGAAAGGCTCGGAACCCGTGGAATAGACAAGATTTGATGAGGCAAATAAACCAGAAGAATCAACTTTATCAGCGTTTCAAAGAAACACGCGACCCAGTAAAGTGGCGGGAATACAAAACATTTCGTAATAAATTGGAGAGCGAAAAAGGAAAACTTAAAAAGGACTACTGCCACCGTATTTTTGACGTAGACTGTCTACGGAAGAGCGAAAAGTATAGAAGAAATTGAACAAGTTATTAAACCCAACACGCACTCCGCGCATTGAAAGCCTTATCATAAATGACAAAGCGACACATGGAACAGAACGTTCCGACTTTTTATCAAATTTTTTGCCGAAATAGGCGGTAAAAGCGGGCGTAGCAGATCAACCACTCAAATACCAATAAATCTTAAAACCATATTCCTTCACCCAACCTGTGCAAGCGACGTCAGTAGTGTATTCCAAAGCCTTAACAACAGTCGTAGCACAGACGCACATGGTTTAGAGATAAGGCTTATTAAATATGTAATTGATCATATTGCACCTTTGCTAGCATATATATTTAATTCAGCATTCTCAGAAGATGTGTTCTCAAAGAACATGCAATTAGCGCGTGTTATCGTAATCCATAAGGGAGGTGACAGAAACAGAATAAATAACTCCCGTCGAATTTCCATTTTACCATGTTTTCTAAAGGGATAGAAAAAACAATTAAGATTCAAATGGATTATTTAAAAAAAACTGTTAACTGAATGTCAGTTTGGATTCAGGAAAGGGCGTTCCACAGAAAGTGCTTTGCTGAATCAAAAAGTCATTATCTAAGAAAGTATAGAAAAAAAACTAATGATTTTAAGAGTCTATATAAATTTCAGCAAAGCCTTTCATCGTGTAAATCACAATATGTTAATAGACAAGCTAGAAAATTACGGTTTCCGTGTACACGTGCACTCGACTAATCCGTTCATACTTATCCTCACGCTCACAGTTCGTTGAAGTAAATGACGATAAGTAACAAATACGATCTATACAAAGTGGTGTACCGCAAGGCAGAATCTTTGGTCCCTTCCTTTTTTCATTTTATATAAATTATCTAGTTCTAATTGATAATTTGTCGAAATTTGTAATCTACACTGATGATTGTTACCTATTGTTTAGTGCAATATTCTAACCGATATTCTTCTGCTAGCAAGTTCAGTTTATTTTCGGTTGCAGGACTTGTCTGTGATTAACACCCTCTTATTAAATGAATCAAAAACAAAATGTGTTTTGTTCCGTGCACCCGGTAAATGTGTGGAAATGCCTGAAAGCATTACCATTGGTCCATAAAAAATTAATAGAGAGATATCTGTGAAAACACTTGGAGTTGTTTTCTCTCAACACATGGTTTGGTACGACCATGTCGATCATCATTGCTCAAAAGCGCGAAAGGTAGTTGGCGTTTTCGACAGAAATCGCCATTTACTTCCTGTGAAAATTAAACAGGTTTTATATAATTCCTTGCTTTATTCTGTGCTCAGGTACTGCACACTGGTGTGGGGAAACACCAGTGCGCAATATTTAAACAAGCTAATCTTACTACAAAAAAAAGCTTTAAGGGCAATAGAAAATGTTCCATTCAACGCGCATACTAAACCTGTGTTCTACAAATACATAATAATGAAAGCCGATAACATATACAAGTACAAACTAATAAAAAGTTACAATAGAGCTATACAGGGCAAGTTAGATACACTCCTCTCCCTCGCTAATCTCCGCAAACAAGAATACGTATACACTCAGTGCCATAATTTGCCTTGGAAAGTTGCTGTCACGCGCACAAGTTATGGCCGCCAACGCATTGAATACACACTCCCCCACACGCTCAATGACTCCGTAGAGAAAGATATAGACATTACGGCACTTAACAAAGCGAACACAATTCAGTTGTTTGTTAACGACCATTAGTGTAACTAGAGACTACTCTTTTATACTATCTTTTACATTGTGATTTCATTTGTTTTCCTTGTAAATGAACAAAAAATTGAACTGTTACAGTGCTGTCATTGTTGCCAGGGTGGCTAAAGCTTTGTCAGGCTGCCATTGCGCAGCTTTTTCTCCTACCCCTCTTTTTCGCCATGTATGCTTTATTTTGGTGAAAATAAAATTGAACTCAACTGCATTGCAAAAGTTCTACGGCGCGGACTCGGCAGAGTGCCATCGGGTAGAACTTCATACGTCACATCCGTGATGCGGCGCAGCACCATGTACGGTCCAACGTACAGGCTCAGGAGCTTATATGATTGGCCTGGGCTACGTACTAGTGTGCATACCCACAATTTGTCTTCGGGTTGGTACTCGACGTGTCGATGTTGTTGGTTGTAGCGTTCTGCATCCGTTGCCTGCTGCCGTCCGATGTACATACGAGCCAGTTTGCGGACTTCCTCTGCGTCCCAGGTAAATTCCTCAGCGTTCGGAGTGAGCGCCTGGTCATCAGTGGTGCACGGAAGCATGGCGTCTAGCATCAATTTGTGCATCCCGCCCGTAGACGAGACGAAACGGCGTAAATCGAGTCGTTTCCTGAACCGCCGTGTTACAGGTAAACGCCACATATGGGAGCATATCGTCCCATGTATTGAACTGTACGTCGACGTACATTGCAGGCATGCCCGCTAAGGTTTTGTTGAGGCTCTCCGTGAGCCCGTTTGATTGCGGGCGGTATGCAGTAGGCTTGTGGTGGGTCGTTTGACTCAGCTGGAACACCTCGTGCATGAACTGCGCTCTAAACACGGTGCCCTTATCGGTGATGACGGAAGACGGGGCGCCGTGTCTTAAAACGATGTGGCGTATGAAGAAATGCGTGATTTCTTTAGATGTACTGCGCGGCACCACCTTGATTTGCGCATAGCGCGTCAAATAATCAGTCGCCACTATAATCCACTTATTTCCAGAAGACGACAGAGGGAATGGGCCCAGAAAATCAACGCCGACTTGGTCAAAAGGTGTGCGATGTGGCGCAATGGGTTGGAGCAAACCTGCTGGCTTTAGCGGTGGTGACTTACGACGCTGGTACTCATGGCATCCTCTGAAGCAGCGGTGGATGGCATCTGCAAGTTTGGGCCAATAATAGGCCTGACGCACTCCAGTGAGCGTGCGTGCAAATCCCAAGTGGACAGAGGTGGGATCATTATGACACGCTGAAAGGATGTTGTCACGGAGGTCTGACGGCCCGACTAGGAGGTAGGTTCGGTCACCGTTGCTGGAGTTTTTCTTTCACAGTACGCCATTAAAAATTGCAAAAAGTGACAAGAGGCGGGAAAAGTGTCGAGTTACGTTCGAAGCACGGCCGTCTAGGTGGCCCATGACGGACCGCAGATCAGCGTCAGCACGGTGCCTTACCACCAAGTCCGAACTGGTGATCACGCGTAGGAAACGATTGTCATCTTCTGCTCTGTCATCAGCTTGCTAGACGGGTACGCGTGAGAGCGTGTCGGCGTCTTCGTGTTTACGTGCGGACTTGTAGGCAATTGTGTAATCAAATTCTTGAAGGCAAAGGCTCCAGAGTGCTAGGTGGCAATATGGGTCCCGGAGATTGGTCACCCAGCACAAGGAATGGTGGTCTGTTACCAGTTTGAAATAACGACCATAGATATAAGGCCAAATTTTCATCGCGGCCCAGACGACAGCGAGGCACTCCTTTTCCGTGGTGGAATAGTTGATTTCGGTGCGCGAGAGAGTGCGACTCGCATGCGCGATCACACGTTCCACGCCTTCTTGATGTTGAACGAGGACGGCACCAAGCTCGATGTTGCTAGCGTCGCTGTGTATCTCGGTAGCAGCCTCCTCCTTGAAGTGAGCAAGCACACGGGTAATATGCAGTCTGCTGCTAGGCAGCCCAGATGAATGGTGTATCGTCATGCGTTAAACGGGTCAGAGTTTCAGCGATCTTGGAGAAGTCGGCGATAAAACGGCGGTAGTAGGCGCACAAACCCAAGGAGCGCTTGGGCGTTTTCTTTGTAGTAGGACGGGGAACTGGGCTACGGCGTTCGTTTTCTCGGGATCGGGTCTTACGCCGTCGGCGCTATTAGGAATTAACGCCAGCTGGTATTGGGATTGGCGCCAGCATGTCTTGAGAATCGCCACCAAGACAGAATCTCTCACCAGGTGTCTGCAGGGTGCATTTACCGTGCTCGACCGGTCGTTGCTGCGTGGAACAACCGGGGAGCAGGGTTCTGTGAAAATCCCTTTAAAGAGTCGCTGTCAACGGCCGCGAAGTGGTTTCGGCTGTCTTCCGATTTTCCCCGACGTCTCCACCGGCCCGATTGCCCCTGGCCTCACGGGTGCAGCACCAGCGTGGGAACGAATCGCCACAATGCCTTGTCAGCAGGCTTCGCCGGCCATCTCTAATAGCAGAATTACTAGGAATTATCCCCCGACGGGGCCGCGCCTCGGTTTCTTCGAAGTTCACCGACCAACGGAGAGCGGGCCGACCACCTGACGCCTCCTTCCAGCCCGACGGGGTCTTGGCCGCATAACTCTCTCTCTCGGGCTCAACTTATGCGAGGGGCATGTCCACGTGTGCGGAGGTGTCTGTGAGTGATAGTGAAAGTCTTGGCCACACCCACCACGGCGAGGGCATCCCCTACCTGGGGAATTTAGGGAAGACGCAGTGTATAAAACTGGACTGCAGATGGCGTTGAAGCAACGCCCTTCTGAACTCGAAAGCTTGTAAATATGTAAAATAAACCAAGTCTTCTTTCTCCACTAACGAACCCTTCACTCAGCGGCACTCCTGTCCGGGACGGAGCGGGCGTCATCTTGACCGAGGTTGTGTCGAGAAGCAACCCCGATCCCCACCTTCAACAGCGCTCACAACATGGCCGAGAAAATTGAGCTCTTTGTAGCCAAAGTGGCATTTCTCGGGTTGAAGTGTCGAGTCAGCCAACCGCAAGGCATGCAACGCGGTTCGCAGGCTTTCAAGGTGTTTTTCGGAGCTTTCTGAAAACACCACCACGTCTTCTAGGTAAACTAAACAGGTTTGCCATTTGAGGCCAGGCAGGACTGCATCCATCATGCGCTGAAACGTCGCAGGAGCAGAGCAAGCGCTGAAGGGCAACACCCTAAATTCACATAGACCGTCGGATGTGATGAAGGCAGTTATTTCGCGGTCACGTTCATCAACCTCAATCTGCCAATATGCGCTCTTTAGATGGATCGACGAAAAATACTTGGCACGGCGAAGCCTATCGAGTCATTCGTCGATGCGGGCCGCGGGTAGACGTCCTTTTTCGTTATGGCGTTCAGCTTATGGTATTCAACGCAAAATCGCAATGCCCCATCATTCTTCTTAACAAGCACGACGGGTGGCGACCACGGGCTCCTAGAGGGCTGAATAAAGTCGTCTGCTTTCATCTCCTTCACCTGCGTTTGGATGGCGTTGTGGTCCTTCGGGGAAATGCGGTACGGCTGTTGTCGTATGCGGCGAACGTCATGGGAAGTGATTATCCGATGCTTCGTGTTTGCCGTTTACCGCATTTTCGAGGAGGATGCGAAGCAAGTTTTGTATTGGAACAGTAGGACGCAGGTCACGCTTTTGAGTCGCTGCGAGCCCGGAGCTAATATCGATGTGATCCGGGGACCTGCCCGGACGTCCCATGGCTTCGGACGCAAAGCGCTCTTAGCATCGGCCAATCGGTCTACCCACGCGGTGGCAGTAGCTAGGAAAAGGTGACACACGTTCCTTCGTAAAATTAGTAATCAGGAGTTCCAACCGAACATAACGGAGGTGGACAAGGCTTCGGGCCGAGCAAATGCCATATGTCAGCAGCAAGGAAAGGTTGTCCTCGACGACTGGAGGTCCATCACGTAGCCCATCATCGCATTCGACGCTTGCAAAAACACTGGAGCGCGGCGAAATCAAGACAATTTCAGAGGAAATACGAAGGGCGGAGCTGCGTTGACGAACGTTGACAAATGTTGCCGCGCACAAATAACCACTTTGATGCGTTTGGCAATGATTAGCGCAAAAAGAGATAACATTATCGCGTGCTGCCTGTAGTGCGACTGGAATTCATGAACGTAAGGAATGCGTTGCATCTCGCTCTCCCAAGCAGCTGAGCTCACTGTTTTAGCGCTATGCCGTTAACGAGCTCGTATCGCAGACAATTCGCAGGAAATACGGCGTTGTTGACGCCAGATTTTCTACGACACGAGCTCTTTAACGCTATCGCGCTAAATTAGCGAGCTGGGCTGCCTTTGAGGGCGAGATCTAAGACTTTGCTTGCGTTTACGAATTGCCATCCCACTGCAAGTAGCACGCGATACCATTAAGGAGCTCGTATCGCAGAAAAACCGAATGCATGAAAAAATCCCGAGAGAAGCAACCTAAGAGGTAGATGAGCCACCTAGTTCATGTGTGTTTGCGGCCTCATAACAACCTGCCCACCGGATTGCGCGGAAACTGCCCACCATTTGGCAGTTCAAATAATGACGGGTCGCTCAGGAAGAGTAACCTGGGTCACAAAATGCCCCACGGTGGCAGCCAAAATTGTCAAAAAAACAATTGCCAAAAAAACTTCATCACAGCTGCATTTCCGGTTCAGTTTGTGGCAATTAACATTCCAGAACAGCTCAGGCCATGATGAATTTCCTTATATCTGACGGAAAAAAAGAAGCCGGCTTCATTGATGAAGGCGTTGTTTTTCTTCCGCTCATCACGGGAGAACAGAGTTGGCCTTGTGATATTTTTTAAGCAGTTTACGTAAAAAAAGGCAATTTTACAAGTATGAGTAATTTAGTTAGCCTTCTACACAAACAACATGAGCTTATTCATATCTAGTGGTTAGTACAGCATTTATCTCATCAATGTTAATGATGATTTGTGGAATACTCCTCAAAAAAGTCAAAAGTTAGTCATTCACAGACTGGAAAATTAGGTAAAGTATTCTGACAACTAAAGGTAAGCCGTGTGCTAGAGTGATGTAATTATTGCATCAACTCACAACTACGGAACGAGTGTCCCTTTTAGTATGAATGGTAGTTTTCATTTCCTTCTGCTGGCTGGAAGACCTCGAGAGCAAAGCAATATGCTCATTAGTTTAAGTTCCCCCTGACATTGAGAATTTTGTGTAGTTCCTTTGTTTTTCAGCACTCCAGCGTTAGACTCCATTTTTATGTTCCGTCTTTTAGTCTTAATAGCGACGGCATGCATTTATTTTGCCATTTTCACTAAGCTTAGCTAATTTTCTACATCTCTTTTGCATATATTTTTTCTCGATTTTTATGATTTGTTCTCATGAATTATTTTCTATACGCTTCCTTCCACCATAAGAATATATAACGCAGGTCGAAGTCTAGTATCGCCTCACACACTCATCCACGCCACTTTACCGACCGTCATTGGAACTGTAAGCACCGACCAAATACTGCATGGTCTGGAAGTGTGCACTGAGCGCCCCCTACTCTCCACCATAAGTTGTGCCTCTGAATTCAGATGCTTACATTCTAAGAAAGAAATCTGACATTAGAAAATATCCCTTCTGATTCGCCCTCTCTGCTCTAAAGTATGGCTTTTTGTATTTTGCGTTATGTTCGCGTTACACCCTTCCTGTTGTATAACCCACATGTTCAGCACGCTAACCGGCGGTAATATTAAATAAATGAAAATTGTCAAATAATTATTCTCTGCTGAAAGGATATGACATTTTGAACTATAATAAACTGCAATTTTTTTTTCATTTGATATTGCCCTCAGTTAATTATGGATAAGGAACTATAATTCCCTGTGTGCATTGCTGTCCTCATTATGCTCTAACGGGAGGGTGAATATAAATATATGCAGATTGCGTTCCATATTAAAAGTTTATTCTCGGATCCAATTGGTTATCACGATATTTTGCAAGCAGAAAACAACGCATATATTCCTTATAAGATGACATTAAAACAATTCTCACCAATAATTTTAAACCTGCGACGTTATACACCGAAAAGGCACTATGTGTTCAAGTTCTTAGAGTGAACAGCGATGTACGGCTCTTTAATCCAAGGTTAAGAAAACCTCGTCGACAGAAAGCAGCTTACTTGCCAAACTGGGCGTTTATGGGAAAACTTTTGTTGCTTTTTTAGCAGTTTCCGCTCCCATCACAGCTGCTTCTTCAGCAAAAGTCGCGTCTTTGTCGTGGAAATGTAGCAATCTACCCGTACAGGGTGACCTGAAATATTTACAGTGTTCCTTTAGAAAGAGAAGTGTCAAAAGTTTTAGCTTGAAATAATCACTTTTGATGCTATTATAACTGGCTCATAAAACGCATCTCAGCCAAAAAGAAGACAGGAAGTGGAAATTTGCGTCCATTTGCTACCAAAAATGCACATATGTGGACTGGGAAATACGTTTATGAAAGATGACAGCTAAAAATCGGATATATTCTCTTGGCTACAATGTCTTTAAATTGAACAAACGTTAAGTGCACCTAGGCAGAAAGACTGGTAAAAGAAACAAGATCAATAATATAAGTGGAATCATAGGATGATGTAATAGGAGACGTGCCATTTATTTTGTCCAGCGCGAAATATTCAGTCTACAAGAAAGGCGTATCTGCCTAGTGAATGTTTATGTAACTTCCGAAACGATATTATTTCACACTGCAAACGGAGACAGACATAGACGAGCGCGAGGTAACGTGTGTAACAGGTTTAAACAAGGCAACAGGTTACTCTTGAGTTGATTAAGTAGATGATAATGGGTGAGAGCGGAGAGAAATCTCCCCTTCATGCCTTAGTGTAAACTGTGTAGAAAAAGAGGCAGCGGACAAACAATGAATATATGCCTTCGATTTCTTATTTATTTACCGACAACCACTTTGTATTGTGGTCCAGCACGGCCGTTTTTCAGTGTTCAAACCGTTCAAGCTGAAGCTCTCCTGCCTAGGACTGTCTAAATGTGCCTCTAAGACTGCCAGTGTGCTCATCGCTCTGGAGCATCCAACCCCTGCCTACCTAACAGTTGACGCGCACAGGGCACATTTTCGACATATCTCCTGGGTTCCCTCTCACCAGTTTCCCAGTCTTCCTATTCCCAGGAAGCGCACATCATTTACAGTTACCATTGATGCACATAGCGCCATTCTGGCTTCCCAGTTTACACCCGCCTGTAGACCATCTTCGCCACTTTGAAGCCTCTAGAATCCCTGTGTACTTCTCTTAAACCTGGCACCAAGAAGAATATCGATTTATCTCGTATAGAACTAAAACAAGATAATCGTGAATATTTCTATGAGCACCATGCGGACCGGGTGCACGTCTAAACATACGGCTCAGTGAACCCCACCAATTCTTTGGGCTCCATGGTCATCCCCGCCAGGACTACAGAAATAAAAATGAGGATAGCTGACTAGAATTTTTCGATGGCTGCGAAACTCACCACTCATCATGTCAACGTTAAACTCATAAATGAGCAGCGCCCTCAGCAATGGTCTGTTTTCACCGATTCACAAGCTGCCCTCCAAGGCTTACAGGCATCTCTTCGCCGTGAAGTCCAGGAGCAATTGGTCGCGGAAATCCGACAGCTACATCACTCTGCCATCAATAAAGGGAGGGCACGGCATTATCTACCGATGACTACCGGGACACAGCGGCATAGCAGGCAATCACCTCGCGGACGACGTCTGCGATTTGTCCACCACAACGGCGACTTTGTGTCGATCCCTATTTCGAGACCAGACGCAGCGGGCAGACTTCGCGCACTTGTGTGAGACATCACGCTTGCCGCGTGGAATTAAGGTCAGTTTTAGAATTCACGCTTATGGTATCTTTAAATTCCATCCAGCCTACCACGAGGTGAAGCAACTTTGCTGCGTCACCTGTAGATTGGTGTAGCTTTCACCAATAAATACTCTTTCTTAATCAGTATGACTGATAGCCCTACATCTGCCGTCTGCGGGTGCGACGAGACTACAGCCACACTTTTTCGATGACCTGCCTACAGTGCCGAAAGGCAGTCTCTCTGCCGTGCGCAGGAGCGTCTTGATCCATTGCGCACTGACGGATATGATGATTCTCGGCCATTGCCGCGGCGATCGTCGGCTGTGAATGCTGAACACCTGAACCGCACTGCAAGGGAAGGAATAAAGGAGATATTGAAAGAAGAAAGGAAAAAAAGAGGTGCCGTAGTGGAGGGCTGCGGTATAATTTCGAACACCTGGAGATCTTTCGCGTGCACTGACATCGCACAGCACACGGCCGCCTTACCGTTTTTCCGCCATAAAAATGCAGCCCCCGAGGTCGGGTTCGAACCCGGGAACTACGGATCAGTAGGTGTCTATGTTTTCAATGCGCCAATTTTAGCATCCCTTATTGCTGTCATATAGTGATGATACGGACGTAAAATGAGGAAGAATATGAACTCCGCTACAAGGCTTAAGGTGACCCGACGCGTCGAGAATAGTGAAAGGAGGGCTCCGTAGCGCACGCATACTGCATTCAGCGATGCACTCTAAGTATGCTGTCTAAAAACAAGCAGGAAATAAGGCTCAAAGCAGGTCCGCAAAGTCGCTTGGGAGCATGTCGTTTACGCCCTGCTGCTTTCGACAAATTTAAGAAGGCACTGTATGAATGGTTGCTCGATGTCCGACCTAAACACATCCCCGTGGATGGCCCCATGGTAATGGAGAAGGCCAAATTGTTTGCCATGGTTCTTGGAGAAGGAAACTTTTGCGGTGGAGCTGGGTTGCTGCAACGGTTTAAAAACCGCTACGGCATTTTGGGAACAGCCATTTCAGGCGAAAGTGGGGCTGCCAGCAGCCAGTAAATGTAGCAGTGGCTTTTAGAGGTGTGGCTGAAGATCGCTGAAAAGTTTTCACCTGCAGAAGTCTTCCGTGCAGACAAGACTGGTCACTTTTGCCAAATGCTGCCAAATAAGGCACCCGATCTGCGTAGGAGCTCGAGTCCCGGAAGGGAAAGGAGCAAATTGCATATGACAGTTCTGCTTGCGGCAAACATGGATGACCAGTGCAAACTGCGTCCATTTGTTATAGGAAAGAGTACGTCACCGAGATGCTTCAAGAATTGCAAGCAGCGTCCATTCCGCTACGACGAATGAATGACCTTTTGTTGAATGGCCGACTTTTCGTTGAATGACGTCAGGCTTGGGTCGCCGAGTTTGGCAGGTTGGTATTCCAAGTATGAGTTAAGTTATACAACTGCTCAGCCCATCAAATGACTTCCAAGCTGCAGAACACTGAACTCAAGTTTCTACAGCCGAACACTGTTGCGAGTTTGCAGCCTGTTGACAAGAGATTTCGAGGTAGGATGCAGAAGACAGCTTGTTCAGCGGCTCCTCCTAACCTCCGCATGGGAACTGATCTCGAGATGAACCTGCTCGGCACCATCGAAATATTTACTGGCGCTTGGAACAACTTAAAACAGGCCACGGTAGCCAAATGTTTCGGCAAAGCAGGCCCTAAAGTTACTGGAGATGAATGTCCTGCAGCTTTGGATGACGACGATAAATGCTTGGAGGACACGTTATGCGACTTGTCCCCATTTTCCCGGCGTCGTCTCGTCTCAACTTACCGATGAGGACTTCGTCAAAACTAACAGCGAAGTTCAGGCTGTACCTGCCCTCACTGAGGAAGACATGCTGGTCGGAATAGCTGGCGCCCAAGAAGGCGATTCCATCGACGATGAGGACAACTGTCCTCCAGAAGAGATGCGCCCGTGCACAGCCGCTGTACTGGCGTCAGCACTCAGCCTCATTCGGCGTTGCTGCGGCAAAAGGAAGATACCGGGCTTTTGCACCCGGACAGTGTCCAGTAGACCAACACTAGCGTTTTCTATTTCATTAATCACAGCAAAAGCAGTCGAAAATTAGCAATTTTTTCCGTGAAATGAAGTGATTTCACGTTGCATGACCGGACTTTGTGGTACAAGACGCCTGCAATCGGTAAGCCACTATTTGTCATAATCTTAGTGCAGTTTAGATATTTAGTGCTTGTTTCCTAGTTTAGTCTGCTCAAACTAAAACCTTGCTTTCTGTATCGTAAGTAGAATCTACAGTGAATGGTGCGCTATGTCTTGTACCCAGGAGGCAGTGTTAATGGAGCCATGAACTTTTTCTGGAAATGAAAAGGCTTTCCTATATTAAGTGCTGAACCTAGAATGTCATCTCTTGGATTTCTGTAGAAGCGAGACATCACCGTGAGTCTACCACTGAAAAATATAGGGACGAGAAAGGAGACACGACAGGTGCTACCTCACGACTGAAGTTTGTTGAAGTGAATAGTGATTATATAAAAAAGCTAAGTGACACCACGAACCACACAATTACAGATAAGCATGCATGACACCATGAGACAAAAATTGCCCTGAACATTCACATGATCGGGATAGTCCAACTCATGGCGTGTTACCGCGATAGACAACACACTCACACACTCGTCACCGAGTCCTTTTGATGTGTCTAGCCTCGACAAACCGCCATTTAATTTTCTCCGAATTTGCTGCCAAAATGCGTGCTGCCAAAAGAAAACGGTAGCAGCCTTCACATCTCTTGCAATGTACAGCCAAATTAGAACCCTTAACTTCTTCTGCTTCTGTTTTTTACATTGTTACACGTTCCAGTTTGATGTACATAAATCCTACCAGAAAATTATAGTACATACACATTTCACCCTACACGTGTAATTTTCTCAAACCACCATTCACAGAATTATTCTTAACAATTTTACATACTTTAGACAACTTATTAGGGGCTGAGAAAACCACTGTTACGTCATACCTTCTGGTAACATTTTTCAAATTGTGCGACAATCTATGAAGGCACACTAACACGACTGGACTTTTGGCATCTCGTTGGCTGGCCACGGCCTGATTGCGCCGGTTGCGAAATCCTGCGTTCATTAACCTTAAAATCTGCTCTTGGAAACTATTCATCATGCTGTGAAACCATGACTTTATCAATTCTGAGCCCAGGCTAAAGACTGCAGTGCTATCTTTCACTAGCTTAGAAAGGTTCGACCAATAGTCAAGTAGCTGCTTGACACTCCAGGGTGAAAATTCGCCAGCACACATGGCGTGTGCAGAACATCAAGGTAAGGTCCAGAAACCGCAGCGCCTTTTTTATTCATTTGCTCCAAGGTAAGCCTTATACAAAGGCCTTGCTTTTTAAATAACTTGAGAATATGTACAGGTCCCAATCTATCATAACATTTGTAAGAGACCAGATAGTCGTCAATATAGCGAAAGATTTTATCCCCCAGGCCATGAATATTTTTGACAATCATTCTATCCACCCTGCTTGTGAAAATATCGCTTAGAAGGACGCCAATTTTCGAACCACTATATATACCAGATTTTTAATACATACAGCACTGCGATACTCTATAAACATTCTCTTCAGAGAACTGGTATTCCAAAGCATCCTGCTCAGTACAATTTAAGAAAAGGGTTCGTGAAAAATTTTCTCTCTGGTTATTTGCAAAAGCATCTGTCTACTTCGCGTCTTCAAGATTAGTTTCTTGTACTCAATTCGCTGTGTGGTGGAGTATCTGAAGAATGACAAACTACCGGATTGTCTAGCCGTCAGCGTCGATGTAGAGCAATTTTGTTCCGTCCCTTATGAGGACCTCAAGAAAAGCTTCTGAATGTGTATATCACAGCGCAATGATGAGCTTGTAGTTAGGGACAGGTGTGTAAAATAGATGTTTTAAAATTACTACCTTTTTTGAGGAGCATATATGTGGAATATGGCAGTGCAGCATATGTTTAAAAGTCTGGTGTATGTATCGATTCGAAGGTTGCCCCTGCGCTAAGGAATATTCTCTTAAGCAGGGTAGACGGAGTGATTGCCAAGAACTCTGCATGGGCTGGTGGAAATATTTTTGCTACGTCTATGGTTTTCTGGTCTTTTCCAAAGGTTGCGATAGTGTGGGACCTGTGCACATTGTCAAGTTGTTTAAGGAGCAAGGCCTGTGTCTTATGTTTACCTTGGAGCAAATGTCCCAACAATAACAGCTGCGGTTTCTAGACCTTACCTTGACGTTCTGCACATGCCATGTGCGCTGCCGATATTCACCCAGGAGTGTTAAGCAGCTAATTGACTATTAGTGGAACCGTTCTTAGCTTCTGAAAGATAGAATAGCGTCGTCTAGACTAACTCCGCGGGGGGGCGTCTGCAGCTTGCAAGCGTTGGTGAGTGGCGACACCACGGGTCCCCGAGGATCCGCAGGAAAATTCCCGCAGAGGAATGATGGTGAACAGTGCATCTTCACGAACCCGAGCACCCGTGCTTCGCCGTGCGTGGCATCGCCGTGTCCGTGGAAAAAGGGATCGCGGTGGTTGAGCCGATGCCGAGCGTTTGAACATTTAAGGCCCCTCGGCGGAGGCAACACACCACTTTGGCCTCAGCTTGCTGTATACGGCACCTCCGACCTGACCCGACCGGGGGAAAGCGGCAGTCGCCTTTTCTTAACATTCCCTCCATCTTTAACTTTCCCATCTCTTTGTAACAACTCTCCTATCTCCTACTCACTTCTTGGTTTTTTCCTTTTTTCCTGGAGGCGAGGGTTAACGTTTTGTGACCAACCACCCTGAGTTGCGTCATATTTAATTATATTTGAGGTGTATAGCTGGCACGGGCAGGACTTGCTTTCAAGTCCAAGTCCCGTCCTCCTCTTGGACTCCGTGGTGAGTGGCTGGCACCATCACCGAAAAACTTAAATTTTTATAGCTGCACTCCTTTCATAACCAGATCGCTTTCTCAAAAGAGAGCGGAACGAGGAAGATGACTTCTTAAAAAAAGTATCTTTTGCCGAATATCACGTGATCCACAGTGAAGAACAAGATAAGCAGGTAAAAATAATATCCCCCTTCGTTGTGTCAAAATGCTTGACAGAAACCTTAGGCATTGGCTACAAACTCTCAAAAATGGCCAGCGGCGATTTATTGCTCGAACTGTGCGAAAATGCCCAACACTCTAAGCTCTCCAACCTAACCTCCATAGGAGATATCCCTGTCTCCGTGACTTCCCATCGATCACTTAACACTGTCCGGGGCATAATATCTGAAAATGATCTTGTTCACATCACCGAAAAAGAAATGCTCGAAGTGCTCAGTGACTAAGACGTCATAGATGTCCACCCAATCAAAATCCGGAAGGATAATAAGAGAATAGACTCAAAACATTCTGATCCTTAAGTTCAACACCACCACATTGCCCGACACAATCGACCAGGGATATTTGAGAGTTAGTGTAAGACCATACGTACGCAACCCTCGCAGATGATTCAATTGTCAAAGATTTGGCCATGGCTCACACAGTTGCCGCGGTTGCAAAACTTGTGCAAAATGTGCTTTCAATGATCACCAGTCTGATGGATGTGACGCAACCCCGCGCTGTGCAAAAAGTGAAGGAGACCGTTCTGCATACTCCAGCACGGATTATGCAGCACTGCCCGTCCTGGAAGAAAGAAAAAGAGATAATCACAATAATGACAAAGAAAAAACATTTCACTTAAAGAAGCAAAAACGCGTTTTTAGCTTACAAACATATTCTCCTTCAAAACAAAACAAAACTTCGTTGATGCGGTGCGCAGGAGTGTAGCATGCACCACACAGCACTCCGGCACCTGCCAAGGCCGCTTTCACAGAGCCTATGGCAAGGCCATCCACTCCCCATGCAGGGTCATTGAAAGCTGCCTTGCCATTGCCAAAGCAGGGAGTGCAAGTACATGGGTCGGCATCCCGCAGGACTTCCCCCGTCTGGGGAGGCCTCAAACTAATACAACCGCGGCTGCGCAGTCCTCCAACACTTCTGGCGATGTGATGGATATAACTACCAGTCCGCCGATTTTGCAGCGGCGGAACAGCTCTCTTGAGCGAAAAAAGACAGGCCTCTCATGACGGGCCCACCCCTAAGTAAATCCCCTTTCATTTAGTCATAAAAACATAAACATGGATTTTTTAATTCAGTGGAATTGTAGAGTATTTATGCTGAATTACAGTCACATAACTCATGTTTTAGGTTCAATGCTACCCATAGTTTTATGTCTTCAGGAGACCAATCTTGGTTCACAACATGTGCATATAATGAAACATTATAGAACTTTTAGAGGGGACCGAGTGCAGGCAAATCGACTATCGGGAGGCGTCGCGATTGTCATTCAAAGCGGCGTCCCTGCTCAAGAAAAGACGTTCAAAACAAAACTTTAGGCGGTTGCAGTCAACATCGCCAGCTACAAAACACTAACAATCTCTTCCGTATACATTCCTCCACATTTTACACTAACAGTCCATGATCTAAAAGAACTAATAGATGAACTTCCAGAGCCATCTCTGGTAGTTGGGGATTTTAACGCTCACTCCCCTGCTTGGGCAAGGGGGTGCTGCGACTCAAGGGGGCCAACAATAAAAGTTTTTATTCTCACAAACAATACATGTCTTTTAAAAACGAAAAATGCAACATACTGCTCTGCAACCTCTGGCAATAAGAGCTGTTTAGATTTGTCTTTCAGTTCACCTTTGTTTCTAACGATTTTAAATGGGATGTTATCGACAATCCATATGGCAGCGATCACCTTCCAGTATTAATAAGTTTGACATCTGCACCAGAAATCATCCCAACAAAACCGCGACGTCGGAAGCTGCATATAGCAGACTGGGATATTTATTGAGCACAACCCAATTTAGGAGAAATAGTTTTAGAAAAATTCACTATCGATTAGATAAGCGAAAGGTTCACGAATATTATAATTACTGGCGCACACTAAGATATTTCTCAGCCTTCAGGAGTGGTGTGGCTAAAACACAAAGTGTGGTTGCCAAAGGAATGCAGGGAGCAAAAAACAACAAAGCAATGCTTGGGCAATTTTCGCTGCTACCCTACACACTAGAGCCTCGTACGTTTAAAACTCCAAGAGCAAAAACTCGGTACGGTCGTTGCAGTGCCGAGAAAGCCTCAAGTCACAGTTATATTTCATCTATAAGCTATCAAATAACATAAAAAATTGTTGGAACAGGTTCTGAAATTAAATGTCAATTTGGCATTCACGATTCCTTTTTTGACAACACCTGGCATACAAACAAGCATAAGGCAACAGGCTGAAGTTTTGGGGGAACACTTTGCTGCAGTTTCTACTTCATCTCATTATACGCAGTCATTGCTAAAATAAAAAATTATTGCCGAAAAACAGGCTTCCAGCAAATAGAGGTGCAAACCAAAAATACAAAAATTTGATCACTCTTCAAGAAATCAATACTGCACTGTCTGGCAGCAAACAACAACAGCTCCAAGACTCCATCAGACACACTATCAAATGCTTGCCCATCTTTCCCAGCCTACCTTAGAGGCACTCTTGAAGTTCTTTAACAAAATATTCACAGAAAGAAAAATACCTTAGGAGTAGAAGAAAGCTGTCATAGTGCCATTCCTGAATTCTGCAAAACCACCAACTTCCTCAAGTAGCATTAGGCCGATAGCCCTGACAAGCTGCTTCGGGGAATCTTTCGAAAGTGTCCTTAATATAAGATTAACATTTGTCCTTGAATCCTGTGAACTTCTTTATGCCATCAATGCGGTTGTAAAAAGAGATGCTCAGAAACAGACCATTTAGTTCGCCTCGAAAACACAATAATTGAAGCTTTAATACACCAACAGCACTGTCTTGCCGTTTTCTTCGATATGGAGAAGGCGTATGACACAACGTGGGAGATTGGGATCCTTCGCGACCTAGGCGACCTAGCTATCCGCGGTAGGATGTTAAACTGCATCAATGACTTCCTTTCCGACCACTCATTTCAAGTACGCCTGGAATCAACCCTGTCCAAGAGATTAAGCCTGTTATACTTAGTGGCACAGGCAGGGGCATATTGGTTTACATTCTTTTTCTGGCTGCCCCACCATACTTTTTGTCCAAGAGATTCTTTCAAGAGAACGGGGCTCCTCATTGGTGTATGTCAAGCATGACAGTGTCTATTAAAAAAAATTCCATAAGGAAAATAATCCCAAAGTCTATCCTGTATTTAGTGTATGTTGATGATCTTCAAATAGCCTGCACGTCCTCAAACGTAGCTACATGCGAAAGACAAATACAGTTTACATTTAATAAATTGGTGACATGGGCAGATCAGAACGGTTTTCAATTTTCCACACTGAAAAGAGTAGCCATCTTTTTCTCACTGGAACGAGGCATACAAGCCGAACCATTCATACACCTGAACACCCGCCAAAAATGAGCACAATTATCTAGGAATAACTTTTGACAAAGAACTCACTTTACTGCCTCATATAAACGCACTGAAAAATAAAGCCTCCAGATCCCTAACTATACTCAAAATAAAGTCACGTAAACGTTGGGGTGCTGACAGGGCATGCCTTTTACAAATTTAACTCTCCGTGGTACGCTCTACCTTATACTACGTATGTACAGTATACGGGTCAACGAGACCTTTGTACCTGACACGAGAAGATCCAATACAAAATTTAGGTTTGCTTCTTTCCTCTGGCGCTTACAGGGCGTCGCCCATAAACAGTCTTTATGTAGAAATCAACGAACCGCCTCTTACAGACAGAAGAAGCATCTCACATGCTCATACATTTTTAAAATCCACTCACTGCCCAAACACTAATGTTACCCAAAATCGCAAAGTTCTCATCTAGAACACTGTTTAACAAAAAACCGCTCACTATCAGGCCACTCCTCCTGCGGTTTGAAGAGATGTGCCAAAACCTCGGCGTGCTAGATACATTACGAGACATTGCTCGTAGGCGAGATCTACTGCCTCCATGGTACAACTTTCCTGCAATCTGTGATCTCACTTTTACACACTTCCATAAAAAACAAGCTCCACATCAAAATATAACACAAGAATTCCTTGCACTCGAAGAAAAATACACTAGTTTTAGGCAGTTTTATACCGATGGTCCTAAAACGGACTTTTACGTAGGAAGCGCAGTGGTCCAAGAGAAGCCGGAGAATACAGTACGACTTCCACAGCGCTCATCCATCTTCACTGCAGAATGTTACGCAGTCCGTGTGGCTCTAGAAAAATTATAAAACGACAACCTCACCAACAGTACTATTTACACAGACTCCCTCAGTATACTTACAGCTCTGCACTCCAGAAATACACTCACTCCGATTCCTGTTGACATCATACACAAGATAGAAACAGCCACAGCTTGAGGACAAAACATAAACTTCTGCTGGGTTCCCAGTCACGTCGGAATAAGAGGCAACGAGAGGGCAGATTTCTGCGCTGCTGAAGCTCGTGGCAAGAAAATAAAAAAAGTAAATATACCTATTAAGGATTGCATAAACGTAGTACAGCTTAAATTAGGAGAAAAATGGCAGTCGATATGGAACGGCGATGTGAATAATAAACTACACTTGGTGAAAGCGGTTTTGGGTTAATTTAAGCCATATCTGCACCAGGCACGTTTTAAGAAAGTGATTTTATGCCGTCTCAGGGTGGGCCACACGCAACTTATGTACAACTTCCAGCTAACGAAACAAGACAAACCTGTTTCGAATGCTTAGATAAAGTTACGGTTAATCGCATTTTATTTTCATGTGTGAAACTGTAAACACTAGGAAAGAAGTTGTTTACTTAATATTATAATGAATGCATTCCTTTTCCTCCACTGCACTTAGATGGTAATGTCATTGTTAACATACGTTCTGTTTTTAGCTTTTTAAAAAAAGCAGGAATGTTCGAAAAACTAAATTTTGAATCAATGGTTCGCTTTATTACATTATACGCCACACCCACTTTCTCATTCCTAAGAAGGAGGCTGGGCCTTTTTATTTTATTGGTTGGGAGCCTCAGGATCCCTGCCCAGCCAATGATAACCGCTGAGGTTGCCTAACCTTCTCTGGGGTTTTTATCACTAGCTATTTCCAGCTTTCTTCTTCTCTGTTATTACTAGGCAGTACAGCCTATTTAGGTCATCTGCACCATTGACTATGCTTCATATTCCTAAACATTCTACAGAAAACCAATTCTATACCTTAAGCTAGGCGCATGATGGCCTTAGTTGCCTACGTGCCGTAAAACCCAACAGAACACAACACGTCGTCTAGACTAGGCTCGGTATTGAAGAAGTCTTGCTTTCACAGCTTGACAACTGGTTTCCAAGAGCAGATTTTAAGGCTAACGAAAGCGTGACTTGACAGTCATGGTATTGCAGGAGCGTGTGGTAAATTTGTTAAAGCTGAGCGTAAATGATTGGTCAAGTTGGTCAGACATGCTAAACGTAAGAATGGCGCAGCATCAAGTAACGAGGACAGCAGGAGAGCAACGACATGCACAAGCGCCAACCTTAGAGCGGCAACATAATCCAAAAGCGCGTGCTTGACATTCAGCATTGGCAGTCAAAGATTGCCCTTATTCAATCTTGAATCTTCAAATCCATGTTTCCTCGTTTACTTGAGTGTCAACGCTGAATGTCAAGCACGCGCTCTTGGATTCTGTATCCGCTCCAAGGTTGGCACTTGTGCGTGTGCGTTCTGTTCTGCTGTCCTCATTACTTGATGCTCCACCGTTCTTCCCTGTAGCATATTAAAGAATAAACCCCTTGGCAGGGACTGGCAGGATCAGGGTGGTGCCAGCCAGGAGATAAAAAGACCGACTATGTTACTGTGCATACATAAAATGTCAAACAATTTCAGAAATGTGGCCAGAAGGTAAGACGTAGAACTGGTGTTCTTGGACCATAAAAAGTTGTCTATAATCTCTAAATTTGTTAAGAATAAGATGGTGAATTTGGTCAGGTAAAAGCATATATGTCGAGTGAACAATGAAAACGTATATGTGGTTGTGTTTATGGTGGTCAAACTGGAAGGTGTATAAATGCAAGACTACGAGAGCGTAAGAGGTATTTGGATATTGGTACCGATTCTAACTTATCTGTACATTGCATGGAATGTGAAGGCTGCTGGCCATTCCTTTCGGCAACCCACATTTAGGCGATACGTTCGGAGCAGATTCACCTGAAATTTATCGAGGCTAGATACAACTTATGACTCGATGACGAATCTGTGAGTGTGCTGTCAATCGCGTTTACATGCAGCGAGTTGAACTATCTAGAAGAACAAAATGTTAAGTTGAATCTTTTACTCATGTTGTGATGTAGCTTATCTGTAATTGTGTGGTTTGTTGTGTTGCTTAGATTTTCTATATATTCTCTACTCACTTCAATAAATTTAAGTTGCGAGTCAGCTTCTGTTTTGTCTCCTTTCTCTTCCCTGTCTCGCGCTGGTAGGGTAACGTACTTGCTGAGTAGATTTACTGAATTGTGTACTTGCAGAGGCTTGTGAAGAAAAACCTAGAGGAATTTCATCTCTTCTGTGCGGAAAGGAAGGTTGAAATTTTTCCTTATACTTAGATGTTGCCAGCATGAAATTCCAGTCGGAAATGTAAAACTCAATAAATTTTACAGTTTGTGTGCAAGAGTGCTGATGTGGCATGCAAATGAAAATATTCTTCCAGGTTGTCTGGCTAGCTTTCTTCTTCCTTGAGCCCAGATTTTTTAAATAAATATTTTTCATGTTTATTTCGATCAGAATTCCTCAGAACATATTACACCAATTTTGCGATCATATGCGACAAAATTGAAAGTATGATCATTTGTATGCTTTAGTGTGAAGAAGTATAATGAGAATTACCTAGTATATAGTAAACATAATATGACCAGTCTACCATAAACAAAATTATTCTTTTAATTAAGAGAATATTTTGCTACCGAAGTGCTGGATTGGAATGACATGATGAAGATGTGAACAGTGTAGTTCCAAAGTACCTGTAATCATGACGGCACGAGAAATTGCGCACAATGCTTAATACAGTTGGTGAGTACCTTGGTGCTGTGCTTCTTATGTAGCCAAGTTGTGTTTTACTTCTTATAAGAGTGTATTTGGAAATTTGAGTAAGAATTCGGTAGCATTTAATAATCTAGCACGAGATACCACTGTGAGAGTTGGCTATTGATGAAGTGTCGCACATGTACACTTATTTGCTGAGTATATTGAGCATCGCTTGTGAGCTGAGTGCCTCCGATGTTTAAAAAAAATGGCCAGGTTACTACAAGACGTGTGGAGCAGCCCAGCGTAGCACACTCAGGCTTCATGGAGTGGACAACGAAGGCAGTAAATAAATTAAGAGTAGAAAACAGCACAAACCACAGGACTAGGAAGCCGACAGAACACACTGACCCTGATGACACTGTGTTCATGAAGGGTATTATGGAGTTATCCGTCATGTCATTTAAGACGGAGGTCCCACAGGACACGTTCTCGACAAGAAGCAAAGGTAACAGATGAGCATGGCCATACAGAACACACTGACCCTGATGACACTGTGTGCATGAAGGGTGTTATAGAGTTATCTATCATGTCGTTCAAGACGGAGGTCACACAGTACGGGTACTCGACAAGAAAGAAGCAAAGGTAACACCTGAGCATGGCCAGGCTCTTGTGCTTTTGCTCCGCAAGCAATCTGGAAGCAAACTTTCTAGAAAATCTATTATTATTTCGCTTGACATATACATCATTGCAGCATGTGGCGAGGAAAAGTACATACCCTTGATGTCAAACGACAGTGCACTCACAGGGCCCGACAACAGCTCACTGAGGTGGTCTGATTCATCTACAGGGCAGCTCATGCGAAATTCTTAGGCTTCAGAACACGGAGCCCTTGCAGAAATTGTCTCAAAGTTTGTTGCGACATGGACCTCTTCGTAATGATGAACCTAAAAGGCGAGCCTTCCTTTAGTGCCACAAAAAGAGGCCTAGGACATGGGTCTTTTTGCTTCTCCATTAGTGCCAAAATGTTTGCGAGCGAGGTCTTCCGCAGATATGGAATGATTTCACAAAATGTCAAGAAGGAGACTGAAGCTGCGCGGATCAGTACCAGTTACAAACGTATCATAGCTGCTGAAGAAGCGGAAAGACTCATGCCTTCATCTTTTTTTTGCATCTGACACATAAAGACACTTCGTCTTTCTGGGTTATCATTTTGAAAAGATTCACATTCCAACTGCCTTCGGCTAAGTTTCTGCACAGAGCCCTTTCTGGAAACTTCTGCATCTGTTCCTCGTGAGGTACACTGCAGAGATATTGGAATACCTTAGTGAGCAACGACCGGTATCAATGACTGCATTTTCACTGACATCAGAGATTAGTACATTTTCTTGCACGTGCTGAGATAACGGCAACTGTGAGTGGAATCATAAGGTTGTGGGGAAGTGCGCTTTCTGATTTCTTGCGGGCAGAGTGCCGGGTACCCACCAGTTATACAATGTGTACTAGCTTTCTCTTGGCGTGGTGCTCAGCCTCTTTAGGGTAAAATGCTTGGGAAATAGGTCTTTGGCCTCACCTTGAGATGAAGAAAATACCTTGTGCCATGGCGCTCTTTGGCCTCAGATGCCCTTCCGCCATAAAAACCACAGTCATCATCACGCTTGTGGGCTAGTGCCCAGCCTCTTTCAGATGTTACCAATGTTCCTTGCACTCTAAATTGTATATCGAGTACTATTTACTGAAAGGAAGCTGCATATAATTGTATCTGGCACCCACCCAGAGCTACTTTCTATTCGCACAAAATAATGAACAACCTGGAAGTCTTTCATTAGCACAGTAGCGCCCGTTTAAGGGCATTTTGTCTGCTTCTTCCTGTACCGGGGGTTTTACTGTTTGCTGTATGAGAAATGAATTTTGGGCAATAAATCATAATGGTTTGGTTCTCAGTAAATTGCTTTTCCAGCTTGTACGAAAGCCGATGGTTCAATAGCAGATCGTTCAAATATATTTGTCGAATTTACAATCGATGTTGTGTTACTACTGAATGTGGTTTTTTTATGCTTTTCAAATGAATACGACAGCAATGTGCAGAGATACAATGTGTGCTGTTTGTCATGAAAATAAAACGTATGTACTTTTATCAATCTTCTATTCGATCTGCATTCTTTGTATGTATGCAATACATAAAATGCGTATAGGAAACCCTTGTACATAATACTGATTTCTACGGCACCTAGACTGCTATAACTGCAGTGAACATTGTGGGCAGAAGCTATAAAAATACGCATGTGCATGTGCTACAGAAAGTACATAATTACAATGCAGAATATTTCCGCTCTAGATTAAATGACTGCCGAGTGAACGGAGGATGTATGCTTACACATTCCGCAAACTTTATAAAAACAAAGCAGGAGCATTCGTTTCGAAAAGCGATTTCCTTCTCGTGCATAGCATGGCGTAACTTTCCGTCAACAAGCAAGTGACAGTCGTCATACGGATTCGCCGTTTCTGACATTTAGTCCGCACCCCATGTTTCTAAAAACCATCCGGCAACGCATTACCAGCGGGTTTCTCTTTACAGCGGAGCATTTTTTTACAGTGCATAGTCAGCCACGTTGGTTCGGTGGAACGGAGATATTTTGAATTCTTTGTTTTGACATTTAGGTATTTACATGCTTGTCCACTGAAGTAAGAAATTTGGAACATGTGCAGGTTGATAAACTCCTGCTCCTTTTTGTTTATATATTCTACAATTACGCACTAAAACGCATAAATCTTTATTTATACCCTGATGTTTAGCCTCAAACTGGCTTAAGCACTAAGCTTAACGCTTTTATTACTGTCATCGTGAGCATTCAAAATGCGCCATCAAAAAAAAATACGTGACCAAATGTTGTGTTGTTTTCAATCATAATTACAATTGGTTGCCATTCCAAGCGGTAAAAATATTTCGGAATAAACTGAATAAGGTTGTCGAGAATCTAGCAAGTATTGCTCTGTATTTTTTCAAACAAGCTGCTGATTTAAGAGGATTTTAGCCCTTCGTGCCGTAGTGTCCCAAGTTGCGCATGTACAAGTATCAGAACGACTGCATTAGAGTGTTATAAGCTGAATGTATTGAGAGGGCAGTTTTGCGAGACGCGAGAAGAGAAAATGGAAGTTGCCTTATTGACTCAATACTGCAAAATCTATTGATCGTTTAAAAAAAATTTTCATCAACAATCAGTGTGCGACAATCCTGTCTATAGGTTATCTTTGGAGATATTCTTATAAATCGCAAAAGCTAACGCCACTGGTGATTTAAAGTACATATGAATGTATAGTGCTGCCTAAAGATCATTAATAAATCAATATGCTATATGCCAACTCCTGCCGCCCTCTACCCCTTCCGAAAAAAAAGCCACGTTGAGAGTCACCTGGAGAGGATTTTGTCACTTTATCTCACCCAGGCCACTCTCTGCGCATGCGCAGCGTTGCTGTAGAGCGACGGTGAAGCGCCGCTGCGCGTCGTCGGCATCCCTCAGCGCCACGGCCCCAAAGCCGTTCGTGATGGAAGCCACGTAGGTGGAGGCATCACATTTCATGGCGCCGTCAACGAAAATACACGTAGCTGGCGGTGAGCGTTGCCGGTTCGCAGGGATGGATTGTGTAGGAAGAGAGATTCGTTTGAAGAGAGCGCTTAAATGTCGCTGGATGGAGAGCGAGGTGACTGTTCAAGAGGCCACGACAAAGGAGCTGACAGTCCTGCCAACAAAAGCGTTTTCCAACTGATTCCAAGACCTCAAGAAGCGTTAGAATCAGT